>CBVK0100352099.1:0-21532 GCA_900067695.1 Picea abies
AGTTACAACAATCCATGTGAATCAGTCATTCATGAACTCTCTCAGTATTAGAGGCAAATAGGATGGAGTAAGAAAGATGAATTAGATTAACCAAGATGTCTAAAAAAAAATACATAACCAGAGAACCAGTGTTCTCCATCAAAATATTACAATAGCAGGGAGCCTAGCTCAACCATTCGACCTTAACAAAATATCAAAACTGTCTAGAAATACCCAACAATGCTGCAACCACCAGGAGTGTGATCGGACCACTGCCTTCAAAGCCTTCATTCGGTGCATGCTCTGTCAGATTGTGCAGATTTTCTCATGTTAGACGTGAGCCAGGCAAATTTATGTGCTTTACAGGAAAAATTTCCCATGAGGAAGCTTCGGATCGTCAGCGTGCCTTCATGGCTACGCTCTGCAACGCTTTCCATTTATGGGGTGAGACAAGGTCTCAACTTTCACCCCCAATCTTCAATAACTACCTTCATCGGGATCAGGATAGGGCCTGACACTCATGAATGTTTCCAAGCGGTGCCATACGAATTTCTTTTTAGTCAATCTTGACGTCTCGAGGCCAAGCAGATCTCCTTCTGTGAATAATACAGATGCTTTCAGAATCTCAAGCTTCATGCGTCAGCTCCTTCTTCATCACTTCTTTGTGCTTGTGACCTCGGGCCATGACCTGGTGCTTATCCCATATGACACTTTGGGATTTTGCTTTTCGGGAGATTTCACATTACTTGACTACAGATTCCCCGATGCCCAAATGACGAAATCGCTCCTCTTAGATCGACGGTTGGATCTACTATGCATCCGATGGTCGCGATTGCTTCCTTGAAAACCCAAGTCACCAATCATGTGTTGGGTGCTTAACTTTCTTCTTGGGCCCACCTCCTATGTGACCTCGGGTTGTGACCATGGGCCCAATTGTTGGGCGCTTCGTGATTTTGCGCTTCGAGAGATTTCACATTACTTGACTACAGATTCCCCGATGCCCGAATGACGAAATCACTCCTCTCAGATCGACGGTCGGATTTGCTATGCATCCGACGACTGCGATTGCTTCCTTGAAAACCTGAGTCATCAATCATGCGTTGGGTGCTTACCTTTCTTCTTAGGTCCACCTCCTATGTGACCTCGGGCTGTGACCATGGGCCCAATTATTGGGTGCTTCACAATTTCGCGTTTCGAGTGTTCGAGACTTCGATGCTTCGGGAACTTGGTGTGTTTCTCGTTTCAAAACTCTCGAAGTAAAACTCCCGGAGTGACAGATCTAATAACACATGGTAGTTTGGATTCGGATGGCTGAGATCTACTTCGGGAATTCGGGTTTCGACACTTTTAAATGTGAAACATGAAGAGATTCTTGGAGGAAAATTCCTGAAGTGAGAGATTGGTTGCCGCGTGTCCTTGTTGATGAATGGTCCAAAATCACTTCGGGACTTCGGGCTTCAACCCTTCGGGATTTCTAAGCACTTCTCATTTCAAATCTCTCGAATCTCATTTCCCTCGGGATTTCTAAGCACTTCTCATTTCAAATCTCTCGAATCTCATTTCCCTGAAGGCTTGGATCAAGTGCCACTTGTCCCCTTTAAGATCAACGACTCGTATTCACTTTGGGGCCTTTTGTTCTGGCGCTATACTTCGCGCAAGTTTGCACTCCCGAACGTCCATGAGCCACTGATCTGGACTTCGCCGCTGAAAGATTTAAAATTGCCTTCCACTTATGCTTCAAGCCCGAAATAGACTGTTAGGAAATCTACGCTTTATGTTCATGGTTGTAGCCTGCATGATCGAGGATTCAAACGACTGGCTGTGGGCTGGGAAAACAGGGAGGCCGGGGCAAAATTACAGACTTCGGTAGAAACCACAAACCCATAGGACTCTGACAAGTTCATGTGATAACATAGAGGATCCTAAATCATGTAAACAATAGTAAGAGAGAGGCAAACGAACTACACCAAAGCCTAAGGAATAACAATATTTGAATATTGGTGATAATTGGAAAATGTAGTTGAAGGGTGATTTGGGCCTAACATGCACAATGACCAACAACATGGTAACAACATATTGGTTTGAGGATTTTATAAAGAAATTACCTATGGCCATTAATGATGAAGACCCCTTTGTCATCATAGGAACTTTTTCATTTAATAGAAAAAGGAGGTTAATTAAGAAGAAAATCCATAAGCAAAAGAGAAATGACAAGGAACGAATTGTTAGTGAGACTAAAAATTCACTCATACTTAACATTGAATGGACCAATCTAGTGGTGATAAAAACCCCAAGTATTTCAACTATGCAAGCTTCTATGGAAACAATCTCCAAACTGATGGACAAGATTAAGCAACACAAAGAGCATATAGAAAATCTCATGTTTATTCATAAGTAAGAGGAACATATCATGCCTCTTTTTACAGAGTTCTACTAGCACATCCATGCCTACAAAGAATTTGATCCTAAAATTGTAGTGGTTAAACAATAGTTGGAGTGGTGAGCAACGAAAATGGAAAGAAAATGGTTGAACTTTGATGAAATTACTGCGTCATAGGAATGGTTCAAGCCCATCGTATCTAATGGATATACAATTAGTCAAAGTGAAGTAATTCAAATCTCCTCTAGCATCAAGAACATCAAATACAACTTAAACAATTCTTTGGAGAATATCGAGGCCTTGAAGTGAGACAAAGACTAGTACCTAGTTGAATCCATGGAGATGTAAGTGTTGCACATGGTACCCCCTTTCCATAGAGGGGATGTGCTCATACCTCTTAATGATCTCATTGATATATTCCATAAATATTAAGGAGAAAAGAAGTAGCCAACAACTCAAGTAAAGGTTATCACTCAATCACTCAAGTCAAGTTGACAAAGTTTGCAGAAGAAACCATTATAACTAAAGTCTTCTTGTTGGATTATGTCATTAGAATAGGCCCAATCTATGGTTTCCCACGAAACAAATTTGACTTTGTATGGTCATTAAATGAAAATGTTATTTTTAATAAATCTTTTGAAATACAATTAGCATATAGTAGAATACCTAACGAAGAGTTAAAAAGGAATTTGAAGAGATACATTTGTAACTCCTTGAGCTCTCCAAATTTGACTTTGTATGGTCATTAAATGAAAATGTTATTTTTAATAAATCTTTTGAAATACAATTAGCATATAGTAGAATACCTAACGAAGAGTTAAGAAGGAATTTGAAGAGATACATTTGTAACTCCTTGAGCTCTACTATATATACTTGTATTGAGATATTGTAAATGAAATGTTTTGTGGCAAGAGGAACTTGAGAGGAGGATGGTGTAATCTGAATTTCAAATTCCATTTGGTAGGATATAATATTGTCACATAGATAATGCTGAAGAATTTTGTAATTCATTCACTACATTTCTTTCTGGCTGATTTGTGAGTGTTTGTCTTATGAACGTGCTATTAATTAAGTAGATATTTACCTTTATGTTTTCCTAATACCCAATGAAATTAATGAGTGAAATTATGAATGTGTCAGTTTGTATAAATGTAGTAGATTCAAGGCTATAGATGAATATAGGTGTGTATTTTTATTTTTGAGCAAATTCATTGATTTCATGCTTGAGTTTAAATCTATCATGCTTATATTTTTATTGTCCAAGTCATGTATGTATTAAAACCCCAACAAGTACATATTCTTGAAAAACAAACCTTGAAAACCCAAAGCAGTAACCTACATTTCACGCTAGAGGAATCATCTTTAAGGGTGGAAACTTTGATTTGGGTGTTTTCATCTAATGATTTCCATGTGAAAGTTGATTCGGTACATTTGTCCACATCAACAAAACCATCCATAGGATTGATGGATCGAAAAGGCCCAAAATCTCAACCATTAGAGCATTTTAACCCATTGAATCATCAATTTTGCAACTCTCTCACCATTTTGGAAAGAATCTTAATCGCACTCTTTGGAATTTGATTTGATATCTTAGCTAAAAAATTACAAGAAACAAAAGAACTAGCATGTGTGACAAATTTGAGGTGTATTTTTTGTGTTTTTCCTCTAAATAGATTGGAATTCACAACAATGTAATATTTTTATTAGGTAGAAACTCAATGCGGAGTAAATGTTTTGATCAAACACTAATTTGTTGATTGTATGGGGCATGGTGATGAAGAGAACCAACAATACAATATTGGAGTTTGTTGTAGCAATGTGGTTTTTGGTCCTAGCCTTTACCTCATTTGTGAATTTTCTCTTGCAGACACATAATTTTATGTGTGTGTTTCTATCTATTTTGGAGTAACTTTTCACGATTAGAACATGTGTCCTAGCTTGGGTCATTTATGCATTTAGTTTTCTTATGGGGGGATTTTTTTAATGTGACAAACTCATGTACCCTAGCTTCAATTCACAGATTACTATGATCTAGCCTTAACCTAAACTGTTGCGATCTCTACAATTTTTATTAGGTAGAAACTCAATGCGGAGTAAATGTTTTGATCGAACACTAATTTGTTGATTGTATGGGGCATGGTGATGAAGAGAATCGACAATACAATATTGGAGTTTTTTGTAGCAATGTGGTTTTTGGTCCTAGACTTTACTTCATTTGTGAATTTTCTCTTGCAAACACTTAATTTTATGTATGTGTTTCTTCTATTTTGGAGCAACTTTTCACAATTAGAACATGTGTCCTAGCTTGGGTCATCTATGTTTAGTTTTTTGTGGGGGAATTTTTTTAATGTGACAAACTCATGTACCCTAGCTTCAATTCATAGATTACTATGCTCGAGCCTTAACCTAAACTATTGCGATCTCTACAAATTTTTAAGCACAAAACAACCATATTTTCAACAATGTGTTCGATGATCTTAAGAACACTTTTATGAACACTTTTTTTTGTTGTGATAAGAGCCCAAGGTCCCCAATACCCATGGCCCAATGTTGTGTTCTCCTCACTCACTCTTTGACATCAAACTATGCATTTCAAATGTGTGTGCAACTACTTTCCCAATTCTTGCAACCAAACCCAAACTCCCATGGATCTTAATAAGGATTTTTCTTATATTTTCAATTTAATTTCAAAACTACCAATTCAAAATAAGCATTTTCAACATGTGCGTTTAAGTGATTGGATTAGGCAAACTGGTCAAGAATTTTTGTTGTAGGGAGAAAGTTGCGTTCAATTACCTTGACATCCTCTTTACCAAAAAAAAAGATGCAAGAAAATTTTAAAATAAAAATATTTACAATTTTTTTAAAGGAAAAATAATTGAAAAATATTTACAAAATTTGAGAGGAAAAGTTAAAATGGGTGCTCAAAATTTTTTGAAGCTACTTTTATAAAAGTGAAAGATAACTTTTATCTTAGGATTTCTTTTCTTAAGAAGGGGAAAATCTTTTTTTAAAGGCTCCTTTAATTGGGAAATTTCCAATTTCCCTTTGTGGGGCATGGTTTTTCCTTTAAGGAGGATATTATTTTTTGTAAGGCAAATCATATCATTTCTTCTATGGAGGTCTCACACTTGGTATGTTTTGTCTAAACACTTTGCACCTTTTGTCTACTATATTGACTTTTGCCCACCATATTGACAATTGCAAATACCTATATTTATTTTCATAATTGGAAAATCTTTGATGAAGAATTATTCGTTTAAAAATTCCACTATATTGACTTTTGCCCACCATATTGACAATTGTAAATACCTATATTTATTTTCATAATTGGAAAATCTTCAATGAAGAATCATTCGTTTAAAAATCCCATAAGGAAGACGAAACTCTCTAGAAAGGTCAAGAGAAGTTTGCTTCTCTACAAATTTATCATTACAAACTTTCTAATGAATTTTCCTCTTTGCAAGATATTAATGATATTAATGGAAAGCTTCATATTGAAAAACTATAAGATAATATTGTTTCACATTGTAGTGAATTTTCTTCTCTATAAAATGGTCCTTCCAATACTTCTGAGAGGAATCTTTCATCGCAAGAAACTGATATCCAACTTCTATATGATGTCTCATCGCAAGAAACTGATATCCAACTTCTATATGATGTCATTTTTTCGAAACACTCTATTACCTATCTTTGTAAGGAGGTTGCACCACTTCATAATGAGAATGTGCATCTCTTTGATAAGTATCAAGATTTGACACATGGTGATGAATTCCTCTTTCCTCTATTGGACAAGATCAAGTCCATCCATGCTCCATACCTCCTCAATCATATCCTTGTACAAGAAGTGCACTAAGAAGTACTTAAGGTTGCTTAGAGGATTGCCTTTGTATTAATGAACTCAAAGAAATTCATGAACGTGACTTCCAAAACTCTTGGATAAATCAAAGGAGAAAGAAGCAGTACATGTTAATTTGGGCCACTATTCACCGCTTCAAAAGAAGTATTATATCATGTATTGAAGAATTTAATCCTTCTTTTTCATCTATCCATAAACTAATGGCTACCTGTAGATCTTCACCTCTTTACCTTGAATGACATACGAGCATAATTGGTTCCAAATTTCTTCGTTGAATAGGTTATATAGATGGTGAACTTCATCAATGTGGACATGGTATCGTTACTTCTATTAAACTTGAGATGATAGAAAGCCTTAAATATTTTGAGACTTCATCATTAAATGAAAGTCATCCTAATCCTTCTACAATTAATTTGTAAAAACCAATCCTACACCATTTGTCAATTCATCTATTAAATTTAATATATCAAAACTTGAATCTGCATCATTTAATGACTAGTTTATTATTGATTCACATAAACCAAATCCCACACCTTTGATTAATTGATCCCAAATTCTTCACCATCCACGTCTCAGCCATATTTGCATCCTCATCATAGAGAGAGCCATATTTGCTTCCTCATCATAGAGAGAGGAGTAAAGGGGCCTAACTCTTATTTGTAACTATCTCATTTGAGCAAATATATCACAAGTAATATTATCTTGAAAAGTACTTATTGTACTTTCGACAATTCTTATGTTATTGGTTATCTTTCATTATTATATAAGATTATTTAGTGAATCAAATTAAGTATACTTATCACATAAATGTAATAATAGTCCCTATCATTCTAACAAAAATTCCTAAGACTACGATCTTTTTCACTACCCAATGGTGGAGTCTCACTTAAGTAATCCTCATTGGATTGCATAGCCCTTAACATGTTGAAAAGTGAGTTTAAATGGGTAGGATAATTCCTTCCTTAATGGTTAATGGGCAAACTAATAAGGCTTGAACAACCGTGATGATCATATTCAAACTCATTATTCATACATCAATTTGATGAAACACAAGTATCTTCCATTCATTGTCAATTTTAAAACCATACACCATCATCATCACTCCATTCATTGTCAATTTTGAAACCTTAAACCATCATCCTCATTCTATCAATCTGGAAATGGAGGAAAGTATTTGTTTCCATCTGTTATATTGTCATTAACATAAATATAAAAGAGTCATAACCATATCAGGTATCTAAAAAGAACAAAAGAGTAGCTTGAATCTACCATATTTCAAGCCTTAAACACAGTGAAGAGACAATTAACAGTTATCGCTGACTTTGATATAGACTGGGGCTAAACTCTAACTAGCGCAACTTTACTGAAACTCTGGTGTAGATTCTCAGCTTGATGGGATCTTGCTTTAGCACAAACTCAGACTAGCAGAAAACTTGTGGCGAACACATGTTGGGGCATCTTCCAAAACTTGAGCAAAACGGGCAACAACACGCTTAAGTTTGTTAGTCTGCAGAAAATATTTCTGCTTAGGATTTCAATGTAGACATTCCCTAACCTACAATTTTGAGAGGTAGTTATAGGTTTTGAAGTGCACAAATTAGAAAGAGTGATAATGCTAAACTTGCAGTGGGTTCTACTATATAAGCAAAGACCAAAAGTTAGTAATTTCATCCAAACATTGAATCCCAAGTATGCAAGGCACAATAACAAAAAAATATGCATCTTGCCATTATGCAGTTCTTTCCAAAGAACATCATTCTTGCTTGATCAAGAATATTATCTGCAACTAATCAGTAGAGCTAAAAGATCCAAGGGTGAATTACTAAGTTCTTTAGAGTAATTAATCTGATGTATAGCCTCCTACAACTACTATCAACACTTTTATCTGTACCATTAAAATTTATGTCTGACCACTTTAGAAGCATATTGAACCTGTAAATGTACTTAAATTGTAGGGGTCCAGTCACAAACCAGACTCCATTTTTATACACAGAGAAACCACTTGCAGAGAAAAATAGATTATGTGACTTTTATTCAACAAAAATGTTGTAAAATTTGTATGCAATTAAACCTCTAAAGACCAAATCATCAAATAAATCAAAAGACAAGTTCAAACCCCAATCAGTATGGTGGAACAAGACGTAAAACAAATGGGATATTGAGTACAACTTGCAGGCTTGACATGCTTTCGATGGTTTAATAAGTACCGCAGTGCAGAGACTAGAGTCAGAGGACTCTTATAGATTTGCAAAGAGAAAAGGAGATCAGATATCTCTAGGCCTAAATTACATGGATTATTGGATTTACTAAAATTATAGGCTAGTCATGATGAATATATAAGAGACATTTTATTAAAATACAAAATACATGGAGATAAATGTCTTCATCTTGAAGTATACTTGGAATTAATTTATGCTTAACTGCAATCAGGTAAAAATTCGGCTCAACCTACTAGAAATATATAAGAGACATTTTATTAAAACACAAAATACATGGAGATAAATCTCTTCATCTTGAAGTATAGTTGGAATTCATACATACTAATTGCAATCAGGTAAAAATTCGGCTAAGCCTACTGGAAATAAACTTTATAGAGAAACAGATTCTACACTTGTACATACTACTAACTTCCTAGTAGTCTGTAAAGCTTCTACAGATGAGCAGTCAGACTGTTATTACTAAGATACTACTGTATAATTCTACAGAATCAATACCTTCTTAGCAGTACAGCAGTTATACAAAGTGATAAGTGCACAGTAGCAGAAATAATGCAAGCCTGTGCAAACTCAACTTTGCATCACAAAAGCAAGCTATGGTCTTCCAGGAGGGCGGGGTTCATGACTATGATTAGCACCAGAGCCAGGATAGTCTTGGCTTTCGATGTCACTTCGGCCATGGAAAAAAATGTTATCTGCCTCTAGGTTCCACGTCTCTTCTTGAACTATCTGTTCCGTATGCAAATATAAAGAAAAAATGTCAGGCTGCAGTTTGTTTAGCTATTTCTCTAAGACTCTCTCAGTGATACATAAAGTAGATATTGTAACAGTATCACGCTCATTGTCATTGTCAGAGAGATACAGAGATTCCCTAGAAAATAAATTATTGCAATTTGAAATTAAACTGTAATGATACAAATGGGATAGTTATTTTGTAAAAATATTGATAATCTTGTGAACATAGAATCCCAGGCTCCAGCTATTATTTCTGACATTAGCTAGCAAGTTTTTGGTAGAACATCACAGAACATACAGGTGGTAGTTATTTGATCTAAACAACCATTTAAAAAGAAGAAACTTTCAGACAGTTGTCAGAAGCTACATTTAAAGCTATGCATCTTTTTGGATGACCAGAAAAGGTTAAGTAATTATCTGAAAATAAGGTTAAGTAATTATCTGAAAATTTTATTGTGTATTCTTATCATAAGTATAACAATAAGAACTATATATTTTTTAGAATGTCAACAAGACATGGCTCTCTTGCCGAAGAAATATCTGTTCCTACCAAGTTACCTTGATCAATTCCCATTGCATAGAAACCAGGTCAATTCCCATTGCATAGAAACCAGGCAAGGCCTGATTCCTGCTTCTGATTAGTTAAGAGTTGCTAAATCTTTTTGAAGTTTGGAGACTCATGCTTTTTCTGATTGTGACAGACCAAAGCAATCTGCATGCCCATTAAGGCAACAAGTCCGGAAATTCCAGACCAAAGGTTCAAATGGAATACCAAGCCTTCTTCCATCAAGGTAGGAAGCACTCACAGTTATGGGGCCTGTCAAAATCAGGTTAGGTTTATTCTTCTTAATTCTCTAACTGAAATGAACCCCAGTAGAGGGTGTGAACTAGGTTAATAGCCCTAAAAAAAGAGGGGCGTGTGAGCTTTGATAGCAGCTGAGTCCTAAACATATGCAGCAGATGCGGACCTTCCAAGCTACAGCAGGAACGTGGGTGCCTAATAAGCATGGAGTTCATGTTTGAGCCCCGAGCGCTCAAAATGAAGTCATAATCAAAACCATTTAAAGGCAAATCCACGAAAGCATATGCAAAGGAGTTATAATCAAAACCATTTAAAGGCCAATCCACGAAAGAATATGTTTAAAGTCTCTCATATCCAGTACAAGGGATTAGCTCAACTGGTTGTGGCCAATGATATGAAAGAATATGCAAAGGAGTTATAATCAAAACCATTTAAAGGCCAATCCACCAAAGAATATGCTTAAAGTCTCTCATATCCAGTAAAGGGGTTAGCTCAACTGGTTGTTGCCAATGTTATTGGGCTTGTTGTCAATGTTATAAAAGAATATGCAAAGCAGTTATAATCAAAACCATTTAAAGGCCAATCCACCAAAGAATATACTTAAAGTCTCTCATATCCAGTACAAGGGGTTAGCTCAACTGGTTATTGTCAATGTTATTGGGCCTTTGGTTAGTGCCATGCTGGCAGGTGCCCAGTTCAAATCACCTAGAAGAGGTGCACTAGTTTACACAGGTTTACTCCAAATGTCATTTACGAATGTGGAAAAACAACCCTCTGGTTTCCCATGAGGTTATCCTCGGAATAGAAAAGAGACTCTCATATCCCATGCAAATCCCATGGGATTGATTAGACTTACAATTACACAAGCCAGTAACTAAGCCAAGGGAATTAACAAGACACCCTTTACAGGCTTGCAAAGCAACACACGATCTTTAGAGTTTAGTTGACTTAAGCAGCTTAAGCTTACTAGCATATTACCGACCTCCAGAGACAGGACATACCATGATGGATAGGATAGCCATAGAGATACCCCCATGACCCAGCATTAAAGTAAACAAGCCACAAAGCCAAAAGGATTCACTTTTAACATGCAGGACCATGATTCTGGGTTCGCAAAGCTTTAGGCCACACTTGTCTCTTGTGAACCCCTTTTTGGGACAAAGAAGAGAGCCATCCTGGCCTAGAAAGGCTAGAGGCAATAAGAATACAAAATTCACATGAAACTCAATGATTTTTTACCTCCTTCTTCTGGTCTGCCAAACTCAGAGTCCCTGCAGGAAAAAAATTGCCATGAGACAATAACCCAAAATTGAAATTGTGAGATGTTGCTGACTCCAACACAGTAATAACACATGCACTAATGTAACAATAATCAACAAAAAAAGCAAGTGGGCTTCTCAGAACTTCGAACAGGATCGCAATTCTAATCCCACAGATTATAAAAACTGGTTCATCCATAAAGTAAAGGATGACATTATAAACTACTAATACCCGATTATGAACCCATTGTTGTATATAATACAATAAGACAAGTCCCAAAGAAAAGACAGGGGCCAAAGTACTTACTCGAGATGGGAATTGCCTGCAATTCCTGCACAAATGCTAAGCTTGTTATCATCATCATCAGAGCAAGGAGGAGTAGGTTGCTCTTCTGCTGAGAACCCATTTTGCTCTCCCAGGAGAAAACAATCAAGAGATGGGTTTTATGCAACGAAGAACTCTCCAACTTGCAGAAGCTTGAGGTGAAAAAGAGGAACAATGCAGCATACAAAATAGATTGTTTCTCGAAAGACGGAACGTTAGCACATCTTCCAACTGGCTTGGGAGGAGGTTTATATAGACATGCCGCCCACCACCTCATGCTCATATTAAAAAACCCAATTAACTATTCCACAATAAACACAATTTTACAAAGTCAAAGGGATTTTGGGGATCTTCTCCTGGCACCATCTTAAAAATAGGGCTCTCGACAATTTTCTATGTGTGCATTGAATTCTCACTTTACAATCCATCAAAAGTTTTAATTTCTGCCCCCCTAAGTGGAGTAATTGTTTCTGTGTGCTTGTCATGCCTGCTTTTCGGTCTGTCATGATTTTCTTGTTTGTGGTAGGTGTTGCTACCCTATTGGTGGCACTGTCCGTTCACAATCCTTGCTGTGGAAAAGGGCCGGATTGATGTACGCTGCACAAGGACAAAAAAGTTTGGTGACAATCTTTCCCCTGAAAAAAGCTGAACCCATTATAGATCTAAGTGGAGTATCCCACCAGGGCTGAGATGCGATGGCAATTGACCAAAATGGATTATTTATATCCCCAGCTGAATCATGATCTCTATGTAGTGTTCCATTACAGAGAAGTATGATGACAATTGACCTAATTTTTGTGCATAGTTCAGCTAATGTTTTAAAGGTAGGTCTTGCATTTGCATTCTTTCTCTACTAGGATTCAATCTTGGATGAAATATTTGGCTCAGTAAAACCTCATGGATGTGTCTTTTAGTTTTAGTTGTGCACAGTTTAGCTAATGTTTCAAAGGTAGGTTTTGCATTCTTTTCACTAGGGATTCAGTATTGATAAAATATTTGGTTCAGTAAAATCTTACTGATGTGTTTTTAGACATCTTAATTCTTGTTAAGTCATAAATTCTTGGTATATTGATTTTTGTTAAATCATAAATTATTGATATATGGATTATTGAATTTCTTGAATTATAATTGTAATCAGTAAACCTAGTATAGATCACTCTAACAAATTAACTATTTTTGAAAGTTTGAATTTTTTTTCCAAATGGAATATTCCAAAGCTGAGATGTAATGGCAATTGACCTAACTGGACTATTTACATCCCAGCTGAATCATGGCATCACTGTACTGTTCCACTACAGAGAAGTATGATAGAATATTCCAAAGCTGAGATGTAATGGCAATTGACCTAACTGGACTATTTACATCCCAGCTGAATCATGGCATCACTGTAGTGTTCCACTACAAAGAAGTATGATGACAATTGACGTAATTTAACTGTGCATAGCTCAGCTAATGCTCCAGAGGCTTCAAAATATATGATGAAGTGTGGCATTTATGGTCCAAGTTAAATGGGTCCACGATTAATGACAGCCTACCATATGTCCATTCTCATGTCTTTGGACATCAAGTGTCCTTTGTCTCAATTCATTTAAAACACTTTCTTGCATTTTCGTTTCAGTCGCACATTTTTCAACAATTTTGTCCTCTTCCCAGTAATGGATCTTGGCTTTCTGGTATCCATGGTTGATCAGAATTGACTTAATCGACCATCGTCACCATACTGTGCGCTTTGTTGGTCGCAGAGAGACACATCAATCGACATTTGATAGTAGTTTTACTCGACACGTCTACTACATCCGGATATGACTTAATCAAAATCTTGCACTGTGTTTGCCAAAGTGGGAATATTTATGTTACAAATTATTGAGTGGGAATATTTCTGGTAGAACTCAATTCCACTTCAATCTCCTTCAGTTTATCAAAGTGAAACATATGTTTATTATTTATTTATGTAAAGTTTTCAAAAGATTTTTTGGTTTAAAATATATAATTATTTTATTTTGTTTTTTAATTTGGATTTCAATACATCAAACTAGAAATGTCATTTTTTATATTTGAAATTAGAAAACATAAAAATGGTATTTCTTATATTTGAAATTCAAAAGCATAGAAATTGTAAAAAAATCAATGTTAAAGATAAGGAAGTGAAGGAATGATGTGCATTAATGAATGTCATTTTTGTGTATTTCTTTGATTACTTTTATTTGGAATCATTAATTATATTAGTCATTCTCCACATATAATTGGCAGGTATGTGTGTTAAATTCTATTTGTATCATATATTATTGGCACTTGTCTTCAATTGCATTTGTAGGTGTCGTACTCAACAAGCGAAGAAAATTATCCATGTTGTAGGTATGGCTAACACCATCTTGACTCATATATTAAAGGTATGATGGTTTTTATGGTGCTCCTTGAGATACACTATGTATGCCCTATGTGAACTTAAAGATTATAGAGTTGTTGAACTCCTTGGCATGCATGCTTGCGTCGAAGTCTAAGTGTTCAATGGATTTGATTCCCATTACAACCACCTTTACATGGCCATTGATGGAATTGATATAAACTTTTGCAAGGGACTAGCAACGTACTAAAGCTCCCCAGAAAATCATAAAAACTAAAGATGCAATATGTGCCTTGAAGGTATTTGTGTGATCAAAGTTATAGCTTGCCGATCTTGGGCCCTTTTTTAATCTTGCCCATCAATTCTCCTACTTGATTCAGTTGTCTCTGTGAGTAGATCCTAGGCTTGTTGATGTAGTTGTAATGACTACAAGTTTTCCATTACTTCGGTGTCGGCGTGACACTTATCCTCTCTTAATCACACTATCTCCTTTGGAAGACACACCACCTTTGCTCAATTGGTTTTCCACGATGTGTGGCACATATACCTTACTAGTTATCTATTTATGGAAGATATACACCACTTACTAAGCACATAAAGAGGAAAGAAAATAGATGGTGCATAGGTAGTTGTAACAGATGTGGTGGTAGTTGCTACCTATGTAGTTGAAGGCCATTTCCCTCCCTTGCACATGTATGGTTAGTTCATCAAAGAAAGAAGTTTGAAAAGTCAAGGTCATGCCCAAGCTTTCTCTTTCATAGTAGTGTAGTAAGGTCATCATAATGACATTATGAATCTCCTCTTTGGTACTTAAATGTTTCAAGGCACGTAGAACACCAATGAGGAAATGCTAATGTAGATAGACCTATAATTGCCAGAAACAGATGATAAACTACAAAGAAACACACTTTATTTGGATCATTGTAATTTTAATCAAGCCCCAATTTGCAAAATAAATAGGTGCAAACTCATTCAAAGACTATTAGATGTGGTATGGACCCATGAACACACGGTTGCACTTTCCATCTTTTTCCAACCCTCCTGTTATTGTGCTTCTCCCACCTCTACCTCTCCATCTCTGTGGGATCAACCAATTTTAGACTTGCATATGTAAATTTTTCTTAAAGTTTAAGGGACTCATAGGTGAGCGAAAGCAAAAGAGGATAGCCAACTTAATGATATGGAAATAGTGGAGTGGAATGTGGCTTGTGTTTTCTTATGCTAGCATTAGCATATGACACTTTACATACATCCAAGTAACCACATCCATAGCATTGGCATAATAATCAACTACACTCTGCCCTAACTAAGCCTTAACCCCACCAAGTTTGGTTTATAGTAAGTGTTTTGGCATGTTTCTTTCATTGGCATGTGTGCTTGAGTAGGTATCGATTAAGACACTATGTATAAATCCTACAAAGTTTTTCCTTTCCAACATGAATTATTGGCGTTGCATTTTTTTATGATGGTCCAAGACATAGCATTTACATCTTAACGAGTAACTGGATATTCCGTTGCCTCTTTGGATTATGTTATTACGATACACCATGATCATTAGTTTTCAATTATAGGGTAACATTGTCAAACATGCCCATTGGCTATTTGCTAGAAATCAGAAACCATTTCAATTCATCCTATAGAGCTATCATGAAGCTCATAAACTCATTTTTTTGTGACTAAATGATAGTCACTGAATCACTTTGTACTACATAGGATACAATACTTTATTTATTATCTTGTTTCTTGGTTTATAACTAGTTGTTAGTTGTTTACGATAGTTAGTTTATTTAATTAGATATAACATAGTATAACACAATTATTATCAACAAATAGAACAAAAGATAGGAAGGTAGACAATAAGAGCAATATAAGAGAAAGAAGAGGATTTAGCTTAGTGTTATTGTTGGGCTCTTCCCTCCTTGGAAGTGAAATGGCCCATCTTATTCTACTTACTATCTCAACTGATTTATTTCATTTGAAAGGGTCAATGAGACCTTGGTAACCAACTAACAAATTATGATAGTGTTCATTATAAGTTGAGGAGAAACCATGATAGACTTATGAAAGTTAACTCTTGGTAGTGAAACCAACAAGAGAATATAGACCACCAATAACAAAGAATCACTCGAGGTGCAGATTCACAACGAACAATTTCTCTAGACCCAGTGTCTCATATCAATGATCCAATTTCTCCAAATGTGATATGCCTCGTGTATGCAATTCTAATTCCACACACAATTCCATATCCAATTGATTCAAATCTCGTGGAAGCAAAGATTTGAAAGGTAACCACAATTGCAATTGACCCTATTACCAATTTTCTAAGAGATTGCGCGAGCTACGCAAGGACTTGCTACTTTGTAGCTCTCTTGTTCATATGTGAAGTTGGATGTAATTTAGTAATAGTGGATTGATAAAGTTTTCTTGATTATTAGTATATTTAAATGGTTTTATTTAATAATTTTCAAAATAACACATTTAAAAAAATTGATCATATTTTAATAAAAATAAATGAAATTCCAAAATAGATAAAATTTTAATTAAAAAAGATATTGTCAAAATTTGTTAGACAATTAATACAAGATATGGTTTTAGAGTATGATTTAAATTACTTTTCATTGGTTAAGAATTCATTTATTTTAGATGTAAGAAAATAGATTAATAACTCAAAATAGATTTTGTCTAAATAGATAATGTCACTGCTAGACTGTTGTAGAATTATTCTTTTTTAAATAAAAAAATATAAATACAAATTAATACGAATAAAAGTAATATAAATATTTTAATTTGCAAGGATAAATTCTTTTCTATTTAAAAATAGATTTTGTCTAAATAAATAATGTCTCCATTGATTGATATGAAGAGTACTAGCTTCCATTAAGCTATGGTATAGAGTTCAGCTTATCCCTAATGAATACTAATACATGACCTTTGATTAGCTGTTACTTATGGATATAAAACACCATCATTACCTGCTTAAGCTGATATGCGATTCATTACTATAAACATATATAACATATGGCTGCTAGATTGTTGTAGAATCATTCTTTTTTAAATAAAAAAATACAAATTAATACGAATAAAAATAATATAAATATTTTGATTTGCAAAGATAAATTTTTTTCTATTTAAAAAGCATTTCAATTTATTTTTAAATATCCATAATTTTGATAAATAGAAATGGAAAGGATAATTATTTGAATTTAAGTTTAAATTTAATTTTTAAGTTTTGATAATTCATTTTAAAGTTTTCTTCAACTTTTTCTTCCAATTTCTCCTTTAAACACTTTGTAAAGATAGGTTCGTTTGCTGTTATGTCTTTTAATTGAATTTTTTTACAGGATCATTTTTTTTTTATTTGTTTGTATTTTATTTAATTTTAATTTAAACAACTCTTTTAAAATTTGTTGAAATTTGTATGGGTAATAATAACTTTACCCTCTTAAAATAAAATCATAAATCTTTGTTTTGAAAATTCGAAGAATCTAATTCATGACTATGATACTCATCCTTTATATATACATTATCATTTAAAAATTGGTCATATCTAATTCACATGATGATATTGATTCTATGCCAATATTAAATGCTAATAATTTAAGCATTATTTTCGAATGTCAACGATCTTGAAGTTTGGTTCAATGTCACATATTCAATCAAAGAGTAAAAAATTATTCAAGGAATAAAAAAATATTTACGATCCGTGATCAACCATTCCGCTTAATATTTTTTTAAGTATAAAAAAAGTATAGGCTTATCATTATTGTTATTGTATATGGTCGGCATAAACCTCCATGCACAAATTATGATACATGTTGAGGCTGGCACAAACATGTTCACATGGAATTTTATGCAAGTAATGTTGTAAAATTACATTTATAACCAATAATGTTAATTTATTATTTTACAAAATATTTATAATTATATTAATCATTGAATAAATATTATATGATTATCTCTCAATCTAAAGATTGGATGATTACTTAATATATAATTTAAAATTATATAAAGTTATATATTAAAAAATGTGATATCTTATTTTGATATTCATAATGTAATGTATAAGTGCTTGGTTTTATGAGATTAGTATTTATAATGTATATATTGTATCATGACCATGTAAAGTTTTTAATGGGGGTATATATTTTGTTTATGTTAAGTTTAATGAGAGGTAGTATTTATAATGTATATTTTCTATTATGATTATGTAAAGTTGTTAGTGAGAATATAAAGTTAAAATTTTATTTGTAAATATAATTGTTTTAAGTAGGAAATAATTTTTGAGGATGTAGATATTTACTGTTATTCATAATGTTGTTTGATTTTTTTGAAGATAAACTATGTGAAAGAGTATGAAACATCCAATTTTTCACACATTTGATCTCTAGAAAACTAAAGTAACATTAGAAAATAATTTATTTTTAAATTTGAATATATGATTATGAGGTAAGTATGACATAATTTTAAAAAAGTAAGTTAAATAAAAAAGTTAAGTTAAATAAAAGGAATGGTTGTTATTAGGGAGAGAGGATTATTATATTACAAGTGGCAAGTTAGAAGCAAGGCAAGTGGTGAAGACCCACATAACTATATAACATGAAAAATATTTATCATTTCACTCAGAGGTTAGTCATATATGACAAATGGCAAGTTAGAGACAAGGCAAGTGGTGAAGACCTTAATATCCACATGACATGATAAATATATATCACTTTCATAGTATCTTTTTGAGTGGAAAGAAAAGTAGAATGAGAAAAAAGAGTTGGTGAATAATATCTGGACCTCACTTCTATACACATTAGCATCAACATCTTACCTACCACTTCTTACTATATATACCTCATCTTGAGACTATTAAGAGTTCTTTCTGCCATCACACATACTCATTTACACTCAAGTCTAGTTCATATCAATTGAGAGAGGCAAGGGGATGTTGTTTCAGAGAAAATGATGAATTTAAATTTGCAATTTTAGGTTCACCTTTTTTAGACCAAAGTGTGTATCTATATGAGGAGGGTAGTTATACCAAGATTCATTGAATTCTTTCTCTAATGAGGGACTTGGTAGTGTAATATTAACATTGGATATATTGTTGTCAATGCAGATTAATAATGAAATTCTTGTTTAACTAGTGCTAGGAAGGATTGAGCCTTTAACCAATTGAAATTGACAAAGAGGTTTTATCTACATTGGTGCTAGGAATCTACCCAACTATTTGTTACAACATTTATTTTGTTAAGAAGTTGAGCTACTATAGATCCCACTCTATCTAGTTGGTGTGATTGAATGCTCAATTATGTTTTTCCCTTTTCCCTATTAGGCTTAATGTGTTTAGGTGTAAGCCCTAACAAACTTGAGAGAGAGAGAGAGCCTAGAAAGCCCATGGCCCTTGTCATCTCATAACCCCAACAACAAGTTGTCATTCGATCAAAATGCTTATAGCTAGGTAGGAAATGCCCCAATCATCTGTCATGTTTAGATTATACTAAAATTAACATCTTTATGTTATTTTTTATATGATAAAATTAAAGGCTTGTAATTCCAATTTTGAAAGTTTTTTCAGATTTGAACTATGGACTGACATATATTGTTTTTCTTATTTACATAGTAAAACACTTGTCTACATGTGGTGATTTTATTGAGTACAAGAAGAGTTGGGGAAGATTTATATATGAATTATGATCCATTCCAAAGGGAATGAAGTCATGCATATGACAAACTGGTATTAGAGCCCTAGTTTGAACACTAAGGTCTTAAGATTATAATTATGTTCAATATTGTCAAAGAATATTTGCATCTACAAGATAAATATATTATATGATGGAAATCCAACCCCCCCCTCGTCCTCCCCCCACCCTAATATTGCACCCTTGATGAGTAAGTTCATTGAAAATTCCTAGTCGAGAAATACTACAAATCAAGTTTTGTTACTTAATGGGAAAATGCCTTTCATGGTTGCTTGAGAAGCAAGCAATTTTTTTTCTATACTAGTGATGGGAGAGGAACATTTTATTCTTTTAGTAGTTTTATGAAGTTATGAAGAAAATAATGTATAAATGAACTCTACACATGAGTGCACAATTGAGTTAGTGAAGTCCCTCAACTTGTAGCATTATTACAAAATAAGGTTGCAATATCTCATTTTGCATTCCATATGATAGAAAAAATAGATTTAGGATGCATGACACTTTCTTTGTGTCTTGTTTTTGTGTCCTTATGCATTCCATTTTGCATCCTATTGCATTGTATTTTGAGTCCATCGATGTTTTTTTATACTTCTATGTCTCATTTGTGTCATATTTTGTTTTACATCCTGTTTGTTCATGCATTCTTATTTGCATCCTTTTTTAAATCTTTATGCATCCTATTTTTCATCCTACTATGTCTTATTTTGCATCATTTCTCTTTCCATTTTGTTTCCCAATTATGTTTCTTGTGTCTTTCTATGTCTCATTGCATCCAATTTTGTTTTCCTTTTTGTATCCTTTGTATGTGTAGGTTGTGTCCCCCTAGGTTTTATTTCCATGCCTTATGTGTCATCTTTTGATTATCAATACCAGTGGTTTACCTTGGTTACAACTTGTCAACAGTGGTGAAGTCTCTGAGTTTCCTATGCATTTTTATATGAAAAAAGAAAGGGAAATTGGGCTTGTTATATGTCATTAGAGAGCACTTGGAATGCACTAAATCATGGAATGACTAGTCCTACAACTTGGTCATAGTTTATAACATATTTTAATCTATGAAAAAAAACCACTCATGACCTTTTTGAATAATCATGTTTATGCACTTGAAATTCCAAAAGTTGTAGGTAGATTACTAATAGGTGAAATCATGTGTGTCATATATAATTGCAAATATTTTAGCCAACACAAAATGGTGGAAGCATTGGTTATGTAAACAAGATGTGTCTAATGGAAAATTTCAATCCCTGAAAATGAACCACTTCATGGCCACCCAAATTATTATTGTGTTTATGTACTTGAAAATGCAAAAGTTGTCAATGGATCACTAGGAGGAAAAATCATGCATATCATATATCATTGGAAATAATCATGAGAGTACTAAATGGTGGAAGAATTACTTATGTAATACATATGTGTTTGGAAGTAGATTGAATGCTTGAATTGTATCTTTGTTTTGACCCAACTTGACATACCATAAAATGTGACAATTGTCATTTTGTCACGGAGGAAAAAATATGGCATATGATATATCATTGTGAAGCTCTCTTGATACTTTAAACCATCCAACTATCAGGTATGCACTCTAGGGACAAATCATGGAATTTGTTAGTCTCAAAACATTTTATCGCCCTAACTTGACCCACTAATCATGCAAAACTCATGCAAACCACAACTCATCAGTATAAGATTAATTTTTAGAAAACTTAGGCTTGTTGGAAATATATTGATGGGCAATAAATAATGACCTTGTTAGTAGAGGGGTAAAAATGATCTAAAATGAAAACTATTATTGTAGGATGCATGATAAGTAGAACATAGTCCCAAGATGAGTGGAGTTGGTTAGGTGCATGGGTTAGATACATTGTTTATGTGTACATGTTAGGTGCAACACTTATGTTTCATGTATCACTGACATGCATAGGTTAGTCTAGGTGTGTGGGTAGGTT
>CBVK0100352100.1:0-21531 GCA_900067695.1 Picea abies
GCTTATCTTATATGTCTTAGATTTACATGAGGAAGCACCATAAGAGGATAGTTCAGTCAGGGGGAGAAACCCCAAATGGAAAGATATCTTTACCATTGATGACAAAGGGGGAGAGATGTATTAGATGTAGAGGACAAAGGCATGGTTCAAGGGGGAGCATATTTATCGGATGTAGAGGATAGAGACAGAGGACAAAGATAGAGGACAAAGGCATGGTTCCAGGGGGAGCATATTTATCAGATATAGAGGACAGAGGCATGGTTCCAGGGGGAGCATGAGTGATAAGTTTTCAGTATTGAATTAGAGTGTTGCCATCAATTCCAAAGGGGGAGATTGTTGATTAAAGTTGGTTTCATTGATGTCAACCCTTGAAGAAAGCCCTGTGGCACAAGGTTTGGGTAATGGACCCAACATTTTTTGATGTAAAGATGACTCATTATTGTCTGTCATGGTTGATAAGAAGTAAAAATGGATGAAATCCAAAGTGGTCCCCTTAAAGTGAAAGCCCTCATGGGAAGATGCTTTGCGGAGTGAGAGAACCCATGCTTATTTGAGGAATAATCAGATGAAGGACAATGAATTTGTGAGTGAAACTATCCTAGATGGATAGTTCTTTTCATGTCATTTTTGGTGGTATGTGGAACGCCACATAACTCCTCACGGTTAGAGAGTTATGACCATATGAAGTTGGAGAACCCTCATGATTCTTATAGAATCCCCCAAGAGTCAAAGTGCTTTGCAAAAATAAATTATTTTAAATGAAGAATCCATAAAATAAGGAAAGTGTAAGGCTACATGAAGATATAAATAAGAGACAAAGCTCACTCATAAAAACACGCTTGTATATATTGTATATCTATTTTCTTGTGTAAAGCTTCTTGTAAATACTTGTGGATACATTTGAAGTGGAAAACGTCTAAGGCAGCACGAAGGGTTGACAACGAAATTCTCAGATTCATAGAAAACCCTATTTTCTGAGGCGTACCTGGGTTGTCTATGTATAGGGTGAGTACACGTACGTGGGCTAGTTGTGTATAGGGTGAGTACATGTTGATAAAGCCATGAAACTTGAGAAGATGAAGGTGCAGAGGTTCTAGATTCTGAGATCAAGCTCCCATGAACGTCTAGAGTGCTCAGATACATCAGATCCATCCATTCTTTCAAAAGGTATGTCTTATTTATATGAATAGTTGGATTTTGATGTATGCATGAGGAATTCCAATGGAGAGTTGAGGATTCTCCCTAGAGATACTAGTGGCTACATGGTATCTTCTGTATAAGTTAGATCTACAGAAATACAGTGTTGGTATATTTATCATATATACTTCTTGTTGAGGAACATCTTGTATTTCTTGGCATATGGATAAGAGTTGTTATGGTACATGGTTGATATCTTGTATTTATTGATGTATTGAGAAGTTGAAAATCAAAAAGGGGTTGATGACTAAGATCATGTGAGGGATATTATACTTGTTCATGATCAAGCATACCTATATGGCACATTAACATAGAGAGACATACTTGCCTTGAGTAGAGGTTATGTATGAGGATGCATGCACAGGGTACAGTTACAGTATGGATATAGTGATAGGTTACAGATCTATGTGAAAGAAGTTACAGAGGGTCTGTTAGGGTCCTATATTTATAGGATATCTGATGATTCAAATATCATTTGTGGGTCTCATGATGAAGTTCCCGGTTTGTTGGTGTCTTGGTTGTTTCTTTTTCCCCTCTCCATCCATTTCGATCATATTCTCCATCACCCAGCTGCATCCTTCCTCCATCGTTGTGCCTTTCAGTCTCTCACCCTTCATTCCTTCACCCATTCGCCAATTTTATCCCTGCACGAATACAAAACTTAGTGTTATCTCCTCAAATAACATAATCAAATTTGTTTATTTAGGTGATAGGAAGTCATTGAAAAATACATTCCTATATTTTTTAAGGTTCATTTTTGAGAGCCTTATGTTTGTAATAAAGATTGAAAAACATTGGATTTGTTTTTTATTTCAAAAAAATCAAATTACAGGTTTCGGTGGCTAAGTGCCTCTCCAAAAGCACTTCTAAGCCACCGAAAGTCCTATCTTTCAGTAGCTTAAACCCGAAATTCGAGGCTATTTTAGCCACCAAAATCGTAGAATCTTGGAAACGGTCAATAAGTCTCATCACATGCCCGAATTGACAGAAGTAAGGTGATATGATTGCAATTAGTTTCCAAAAAGATAGAAGGAAGAACGATTGAAGACTTGGATCTCATCTCTGCATGATATATCAAATCTTTTTTAATCTTCTATTTCATAAAATCACGTGGCTGTGTACTTCCTAACATTCGCTTTTACCAATCATGATTATTTCAAATCTTAAATTTCCCTCTCAGTCCCCTCGTAATCAGGGCCTTCCTTAATGCATATCCCATATTTCTCGTCTCTATCGTAGTTGAGCCAAACCTCCCTAATTCTGCACTGTGTGGTCTCCCTCCAAGCCTGAATTTCCAATTGCAGGTATAGGAGCATTCCAACAAATGATGAGAGGAGGACCAACTTTGAGGAAGGAGCTTGATGATATTGGTTACCTGGAATCACACCCAGAGGTGTGTCATCTCTTCAAGGATGCAGGTTGTTACAAATTTTGTAAAACAGTGCAAAGCTCTCATCAGCAGGTGGCAGATTCTTTTGCTCTGACTTTTCATGGAAGAAAATAAGTCATTGGCCAAAATGAATTCCAAGTGGATGAAGCCCTCATAGGTGAAGTGATAGAGCTTCCAAGGACTGGAGAAGACTGGTTTAAAACAACTGTTACAAAGGATGTTTAATTTAGGTCCTACTTGAAACCAGAGAACAAGTGTTTGATATGGAAGAAAGACATTCCTATGTATTTTCTTGAAGAGAAATGACAACACTTGTTAAAGGCCATCATTTTTTATATAAATTTTGAAGGTAGATACAACAGGGTGATGATATATCATTTTAAACTCATGAACCATTTCACTGGTAGGATCCCAC
This sequence comes from Picea abies, assembly GCA_900067695.1. Lineage (NCBI taxonomy): Eukaryota > Viridiplantae > Streptophyta > Pinopsida > Pinales > Pinaceae > Picea > Picea abies. The sequence goes on from CBVK0100352100.1 coordinate 3,003, forward strand.
TCAATCTTCCTTATTATCTTCACAGGAGCCTGACTAAGATGGCTCATCAAGTTGAAGCCAAAACCAACAAGGTGGAAGGTAGATTGTCTCATCATGGCTTGATCAAGATATTGATTTGAGCTGCTGCAGAGAAGGAACAAGGATTGGGGCCACTTCTTATTTTGGAATGAGTTTCAGACAGATCTATAGCCAAAGGATGAAAAGAGATCCTCTTCAAAGAAGTCATCTACTCCCAGGAGTGGGAAAAGAAAGAGGAGATCTATCTCTCTAGTGGCATCTGAGCAAGATACTTCATCTTCCAAGACTAAGAAAGCAAAGAAGAAGCTAGATTTTAATGAAGACACAGAGTAGGTTGAACCAAAGAAGACAAACTTTCTAAATTTTCCATATTCAGATTCATATGAAGAACTAGAAAAAGAAGAAGTCCATGTTGATGAAAATATGGAATTCTCCATGGAGCAATCACTAAAAACTGAGATGTTCACAAGTCTTTAAAAAGGTGAAACATCTAGCAGCAAAAAGAAGCAGAATATATCAAAGAAGATTAATAAACTCAAAGAGAAAATAGCACAACAGGAAGTGTTAGAGAGGGTGCTAAAGTCCAGATACAAGACTCTATCAAAGAATTTCACAGAAATCGGTGAAACCTTGGAAATATTGACATTTGAAAATGTAAAGGAAAAGAAGAAAAAGAGGAGGATCATAAAGGACAATCATAAGCTGTGGATATTAGCTAGGAATTTGAAGAAACAGGTCAGGTTATTGAGGTTGCAAGCCATGCCTTCAGTACCTCATACTCAAGCACCTATTGATCTTGAAACCCTAGCAAGTGCAACCATCCATTTAAATTATCCAGAGGCAACCAACAATCCTACATACATTCTAGAACCTGCTCTAGAAGAAAGGGTTTCAAGAGATCATCCCTTAAGTGTTTTAAAGCTAAGACAAAAGGTATTTTTCAATTTTGTTGATTTTCACTAAGACAGGACTTTCGGTGGCTTAGGAGAACTTTTCAACTGTTCATTAGCCACTGAAAGAAGATCTTTCGATGGTTAACCTGCTCGGATTTTGGCTCTATTAGCCACCGAAAGCACAGACAGGGCAGAGATGCATTGTTTTCGCACAGATCCAAGTGTTTATTATCAAATTTCCTCAATGGAAGTTCTAAATGATAGATAATAATTAAAGTCATCATTATCAAGGTTTTGTTTTGATTTGGGAGGTTCCTAGCAAGGTGGAAAGGTTAAATTGGTTACCTATTTTCTAGGCAAAAAATTGTCTTTGTGCCAAAAGTGGAAATTTTGACTTATCCCACATCTTATGAAGATCCATTAGCCTTCGAAGGCTTACTGAACCTGTCAAAGACTTTGAAGGACATAAAGACCACTTGAGATAAGGAGTTTACCTATTTTATAGAATACTTTCCTATTCTCTTGTATCAGTTTTGACTTTCTATTTCAAGTAAATTTGATCTAGTATTCTAGGATCTCGATATCTGATGTAAAGGCTATAAAGCCACAAACTTTTGATAAGTTGGGGGACTTTTTTTGGGATGAAAAAAATGTAAAAATTCTCACAGGCTTTAATTGACTGTAATGGATAGATACAAAGGCTTTATTTTGGATATTCTTGTGTCATTTTCTGTGGTGAAGTTTTCTCTGATGTAAATTGTTATTGCTTTGTTTTTCATATTGCTTTTCTGTTCTCATTACTTATAATAAGATTATTCTCATGACTTGTCACGAACACCCTGATCTGGCTTAAAGATAATGTTTATGTTTTCTTCTGAAGATTGAATGGAGAATTCAGATAAACTCTGCTCTGCATTTGAAATAACCCCTGATATTTTCCTCTTTCCACCTCACAAATTATAAGAATCCATTGATATGGTTGTCTTGCATGTTTATATATGTATTTGTTATTTATTCATTCAATCATTTTTAATCTTTGACCCCATTTTTCTCAATGATCCTTTTTTATGTTTCAACCAAACCAATTCAAAAATTCATAAACAAACCCCTATTTTGTGGAACTATCCTAATATCCTATCCCAAACAAATCTAAATTTGATAGAGAGATCCTTCTCTAAGTCTTGGAAGGCTATATCCCTGACACAAATAGGTTTTGTGGTTAACCCTGCCAATTTCCTCCTTAGCCTGGGAAATTACAGGGTGATAACAGAATGACAACCATACTAGGGATCTTTCTCTAGTAGTGCACTTCAAATTCCATATCTGATCACTAATGGTGGACAATGAGAAGACACAAGAAGGTTGAGATCATTCACCTCGCGACTCCAATCAGCTCCAAACAGTGTCGACTCAAAGACTCCACTGGAGGAAGAACCTGAAGCATGACCAAGTAGCCTAGAAAGATGAGGTACTCAAGCCCAAATTACATTTAAGACATCTTTGGTTTTATATGTAATTATGTTCTATCTTATTCTAAGCCTGATCAAAAGTGCACTGTTGAAGATCACATTGACCACCTGCTAATTGATGAGCCTCAAGAGACTAAGCCCCAAATTGTAGATAATGTACATACTCATATACTTGTAGAAAGCCCGGCGAGATATGAGCCCCATGCTTTACCTCCTTCCATTGTTGAAATTCCAGTTGCCTACAAGCCCCTTTCTTTACCTCCTACACCTTTGAAAATCCTAGACAGTTATAAGCCTCTAGAATTGCCTCCTATCCTCCATGACCTCCCTGCAAATTATACCAATAATCTTCCCAGGTTTGATGGAGAGAATGCCAATATTACTACTGAAAAACACATCCATAGGTTTGAAGATTTCCTTGACCTTTATGAGGTTGAAGGTGATGATGTATATATAATGATGTTTTCCCTGTCTTTGCAAGGTAAAGTTAAGAACTAGTTTAACAATCTCCCTGCTGCAAGAATTAACAATTTCCATTAGTTTGTGCAAGTTTTCCTAGATAGATGGGTGATCATGAGAAATGTCTTTCTCATCCTAGAAGAGTATGACCATTTGAAAAGACAGCCAGTGGAAGAAGTACATCAATTTTCATCAAGGTTCAATAAGGTATATCACGCAATGCCTATTGATATAAGGCCACCCCTAGGATTATCTCACTTGATTTTCCAGTTTCCTTTGATCCTGAAATGGAATTCCAATTAAGATAAAGGAACACTACAACTCACGAAGAAATGAAGAACATTGCAGTTGATGTGGAGCCCAAATTGTTGATCAAAAATTCGAAGGTAAAGAACAAAGAGAAAAAGTAGCTGAAATTTTCAGAAGCTAAACTAGACATTCTGGCTAGCACCATGGAAGAGATAATGCAAAAGATTGCAGTTGATGTTTAAACTAACTTGCTGGGTAGAAGTGCAAAGTCAGAGGTAGAATAAAAAGATAGAACAGAAAATGAAGGGATGACATCTTCAGAAGTGAAATTAGATATTTTGACAAAAACAGTCAACGAGATGATGCAAGAGATTAGCATAAGAGAAAAACTTGATGTTCAAAGTCATCATGTTCCATTTATTTCAGAGAAAGAAAAGGTCATTGTTCCCAAACAATTTGCAGCTCACCCTTGGTAACATGGTTTGGATAATGATTCTTTCATGTATTCAATTCACGACGTAGTCAAAGATGAAGTTCAAACTCATCTTGTTGAAGAACCATCAATTGATATGATGTGCATGTTTGATGACATTTCATTCATGGATGATTTACCCAAGCTTGATCGATATGATGAAGATTACATTCAGGTGGATTTTCCAAAGCAATCAACAACATATTGTTCGGAATAAGAAAATCATTTGCAATCCCAACAAGACAATCAATTTGTACATGGAAGTTATGATAGCAATGATCAAAGTGCAAAAAATCTTTGAGTAAGTGGAAACACTCTTCCCTTATGTTTCTCATCTTTTCAATTTTTGAAAAGAAACTCTAGGCAAGTTGTAAATAGCGAAGACAATTTTTTTTCTAATGAGTCATTAAAGGACGCCATTAATGACACAGGATCTGTTTTAGACCCAAAATCACAACCACTAATTCCCCTTGATTTTCAAAGTCCAGATGGAAGTCCAGAGCTCACAAAAATATTTGAAACAATGGAGTGTAATTATGTCCCATTAGATTACAATTCATTTCAAATTTTGAAGGAGACTCTTGAACAAGTGTTGAAGGATAAATGCACAAAAAGTCAGGAAAATTCATTTGAATCAATGCAACAGTCTTGTCAGTCTTTTTAGGATCCAATAGTTGATCAGTTGGATGACCTGTGTGGTCAAAATCATTCTTCATTCACCAGTCATGAGCTGAAAAGTTGTTATGATATTGACATGGGCAATCAATCAACTTCACAATCGAGTTCAACAATAGTCTTACTGCTAAACCTATCAAAACGACTATAACCATACCAGAAATTGCATAAGGATGCAAATAGCATAGATACAATACCAGAGCATGATGCTCACTTGGCTGAATCTAAAAATCAGGGAACAAGTCATTTCTACCTTGATCCTATAACTACCTATATGGAGAAATTTTGCACTGCGGAGCCCCAATATATATCTGGCATTATTTTTGTTCTTCAGGATTGTCAAGGTCTCTGTTGTAAAGATCAATCATGTTTTCAGAAGTGACCATTACACTTTGTTTTTTTGAATCTATGGACAAAAGGTCAAGTTGCCTTTTCAACTATGCTAATAGGCAGTCAAGCAGTCCACTAGTCTCAGCAACTGCTTGACTGGCTACACTGGAATTATTGTATCATTGAAAACAAAAAAATTATCAGTAGTGTAGGGTAGGTAGAAGTTGTGAATAAAATCAACATTCTAAGCATATCTTTTTTTAGCAGTGTTCATTTTGATTTGGTTTCAGTTAAAATATCAAAACAGGTACAAGTTTCATAATAAAATTTTTGGCTCATCCCAATGAATAAAGAAATGGTCTGCATGTTCAGATTTCAGTGGTTCTTGACACCTCCTGAAAGATCTTCCATCCCCAGGTGGTGCCTATGTTAGGGTCCTGTAGTTATAGGAGATCTCATGATTCATATATTATTTGTGGGTCTCATGATGAAGTTCCTGGTTTGTTGGTCTCTTGGTTGTTTCCTTTTCGCCCCTCCATCCATTTTTCCCATATTCTCCATCACCCAACTTCATGCTTCATCCATCGTTGTGCCTTTCAGTCCCTCACCCTTCATTCCTTCACCCCTTAGCCAATTTTATCACTGCACGAATAAACAAACTTAGTGTTATCTCCTCAAATAACACAGTCAAATTTGTTTATTTAGGTGATAGGAAGTCATTGAAAAATACATTCCTAAAAATTTTTAAGGTTCATTTTTTAGAGCATTATGTTTGTAATAAATATTCAAAAATATTGGATTTGTTTTTTATTTCAAAAAATTCAAATTATAGGTTTTGGTGGCTAAGTGCCTCTCCAAAAGCGCTTCTACGCCACTGAAATCCCTAGCTTTTGGCAGGTTAAACCCAAAAATTGGGGCTATTTTAGCCACCGAAATCGCAAAATCTTGGAAACAATCAATAAGTATCATCACATGCCCGAATCGACAAAAGCAAGGTGATATGATTGCAATTAGTCCCCGAAAAGATAGAAGGAAGGACGATTGAAGACTTGGATCTCATCTCTGTGTGATATATCAAATCTTTTTTAAACTTATGTTTCATAAAATCATGTGGTTGTGTACTTCCTATCATTCGAGTTTACCAATCATGATTATTTCAAATCTTAAATTTCCCTCTCACATCCATCATAATCAGGGCATTCCTTAATGCATATCCCATATTTCTTGTCTATGTCGCAGTTGAGCCAAACCTCCCTAATTCTGCGTTATGTGGTCTCCCTCCAAGCCCAAATTTCCAATTACAAGTACAGGATCATTCCAAGAAATGACGTGAGGAGGACCAACTTTGAGGAAGGAGCTTGATGATATTGGTTACCTAGAATCACACCCAGAGGTGTGTCATCTCTTCAAGGACGCGGGTTGTTACAAATTTTGTAAAAAAGTGTAGAGCTCTCATGAGCAGGTGGCAAAAGATTTTTCTCTAAATTTTGATGGAAGAAAAGTAGTCATTGGCCAAGATGAATTCCAAGTGGATGAAGCCATAATAGCTTAAGTGAAAGAGCTTCCAAGGACTGGAGAAAACTGGTTCAAAACCACTATTACAAAGGGTGTTGAATTTAGGTTCTACTTGAAACCAGAGCACAAGTGTTTGATATGGAAGAAAGACATTCCTATGTCTTTTCTTGAAGAGAAATGGAAACACTTGTTAAATGCCATACTTTTTTATATAAATTGTGAAGGTAGATACAATAGGGCGATGATCTATCATTTTAAACTCATGAACCACTTCACTGGTAATAGCCCACTCAATTTTCCTTATTATCTTCATAGGATCCTGACTAGGATGGATCATCAAGTTAAAGCCAAACCCAACAAGGTGGAAGGTATATTGTCTTATCATGGCTTGATCAAGCTATTGATTTGTGAGATGTTGTAGAGAAGGAACAAGGATTGGGGCCACTTCTTATTTTGGAATGAGTTTCAGACACATATACAACCATATGATAAAAAGAGAGCTTCTTCAAAGAAGTCCTCTACTCCCAGTAGTGGGAAAAGGAAGAGGAGAGCTATCTCTCCAGTGGCATATGAGAAAGATAATTCATCTTCTAAGCCTAAGAAAGAAAATAAGAAGCTAGATTTTAATGAAAACACAGAGCATGCTGCACCAAAGAAGACAAAATTTCTAAATTTTCCATATTCAGATTCAGATGAAGAACAAGAAAAAGAAGAAGTCCATGTTGATGAAAATATAGAATTCTCCATGGAGCAAGCACCAGAAACTGAGATGTTCACAAGTCTTGAAAAAGGTGAAACATCTAGTAGCAAAAATAAGCAGAACATATCAAAGAAGATTAAGAAACTCAAAGAGAAAATAACACAACAGAAAGTGTTAGAGAGGGTGTTAAAGGCCAGATACGAGACTCTATCAAAGAATTTCATAGAAACCAGTGCAGCCTTGGAAAGATTGGCACTTGAAAATGTAAATGATAAGAAGAAAAAGAGGAGTATCATAAAGGACAATCATAAGATGTGGAGATTAGCTAAGCATATGAAGAAAATGGTCAGGTTATTGAGGTTGCAAGCCATGCCTTCAATACCTCAGCCTCAAGCACCTGTTGATCTTGAAACTCTAGAAAGTGAAACCATCCATTTGAATGGTCTATAGGAAACCAACAATCCTACAAACATTCCAAAACCTGCTCAAGAAGCAAAGGCTTCAGAAGATCAGCCCTGAAGTGTTTTAAAGATAAGACAAAAGGTATTTTGCAATTTTGTTAATTTTCACTAAGACATGACTTTCGATGGCTTAGGCGAACATTTCAAATATTCATTAGCCACTGAAAGTAGAGCTTTCGGTGTCTAAGAAGCTCGGATTTTGCCTCTATTAGCCACCAAAAGCACATATAGGGCAGAGAAGCATTGTTTTTGCATATATCCAAGTGTTTCTTATCCAAATGACTCAAGGACAGTTCTAAATGATAGATAATAATTAAAGTCATCATTATAAAGGTTTTGTATTGATTTGGGAGGTGCCTAGCAAGGTGGAAAGGTTAAATTGGCTACCTATTTTCTGGGCAAAATACTGCCTTTGTGCCAAAAGTGGAAATTTCGACTTATCCCACATCTTATGAAGATCCATTAGCCTTCAAAGGCTTACTACAACTAACAAATACTTTGAAGGACATGAAGACCACTTGAGATAAGGAGTTGAACTATTTTGTAGGATACTTTCCTATTCTCTTGTATCAGTGTTGACTTTCTATTTCAAGTAAATTTGATCGAGTATTCTAGGATCTGGATATTTGATGTAAAGGCTATAAAGACAAAAACTTTTGATAAGTCAGTGGATTTATTTTGGGATGGAAAAAATGTAAAAATTATCACAGGCATTAATTCACTGTAATGGATGAATACAAAGGCTTTATTTTCTAGATTCTTGTGTAATTTTCTGTGGTGAAATTTTTTATGATGTAAATTGTTATTCCTTTGTTTTTCATATTGTTTTTCTGTTCTCATTGCTTATAAGAAGAGTATGCTTAGGATTTATCATGAAAACCCTGATATGGATTAAAGACAATGCTTATGTTTTCTTCTGAAGATTGAATGTAGAATTCAGATAAACTCTGCTCTGCATTTGAAATAACCGCTGATCTTTTCCACTTTCCACCTAACAAATTATAAGAATCCACTGATATGGATGCATTACCTAGTTATATATGCCTCTATTATTTAATCATTCAATCATATTTAATCTTTGACTCCATTTTCCCCAATGATCCATTTTTATGTCTCAACCAAACCAATTCAAAAATTCATAAGAAAAACCCTGTTTTGCATAACTAGCCTAATATCCTATCCCAAACAAATCTAAATTATGCATTTCCCTCTCCCATGATCTAGCCCATGATCTAGCCCATGATCTTGGATCTAGCCCATGATCGACTCACTTGCATTTCCCAGATGCCTTCGATCCTGAAATGACATTCCAATTAAGAGAAAGGAACACTGCAAATCTTGAAGAAATGCAGAACATTGCAGTTGATGTGGAGGCCCACTTGCTGATCAAAAGGTCAAAGGTAAAGAAAAAAGAAAAAGAGCAGCTGAAATTTTCAGAAGCTAAACTAGACATTCTGGCCAGCACCATGGAAGAGATAATGCAAAAGATTGTGGTTGATGTGGAAGCTAACTTGTTGGGCAGAAGTCCAAAGTTAGAGGCAGAAGAAAAAGATAGAACAAAAAATGAACAGATGACATCTTCAGAAGTGAAATTAGATATTCTGACCAACACAGTCAACGATATGATGTAGAAGATTAGCATAAGAGAAAAACTTGATGTTCAAAGTCATCATGTTCCATTGATTTCAAAGAAAGAAAAGGTCATTGTTCCAAAAAAATTTGCAGCTCACCCTTGGTAGCATGGTTTGGATAACGATTCTTTCATGTATTCAATTCACAACGTAATCAAATATGAAGTTCCAACTCATCTTGTTGAAGAGCCATCAGCTGATATGATGTGCATGTTTAATGACATTTCATTCATGGATGATTTACCCAAGCTTAATCGGTATGATGAAGATTACATTCAAATGGATTTTCCAAAGCAATTAGTAGCATATTGTTGAGAAGAAAAAAATCATTTTCAATCCCAGCAAGACAATCAATTTGTACATGGAAATTATGACAGCAATGATCAAAGTGAAAAAAATCTCAGAGTAAGTGGAAACACTCTGCCCTTATGTTTCTCATCTTTTCAATTTCTGAAAAGAAAATCTAGGCAAGTTGTTAATAGCGAAGACAAAAAAAAATTTGATGAGTCAGTAAAGGACATCATTAATGACATTTGATCTGTTTAAGACCCAAAATCACAACCACTAATTCTGCTTGATTTTCAAAGTCCAGATTGAAGTCTAGAGCTCGCAAAAAGATTTGAAATAGTGGAGTGTAATTCTTTCCCATTAGATTACAATTCATTTCAAATTTTGAAGGAGACTCATGAACAAGTGTTGAAGGATAAATACATAAAAAGTCAGAAAATTTCATTTGAATCAATGCAACAATCTTGTCAGTATTTTCAGGATCCAATAGCTGATCGGTTGGATGACCTGTGTGGTCAAAATCATTCTTCATTCTCCAGTCATGAGAAAAAAATTTGTTATGATATTGACATGGTCAATCAATCAACTTCACAATCGAGTTTAGCAACAATCTTACTACTAAACCTATTAGAACGACTGCAACCATGCAAAAAATGACACGAGGATGCAAATAGCATAGATATAGTGCCAGAGCATGATTCTCACTTGGCTGAATCTAAAAATCAAGGAACAAGTCATTTCTAACTTGATCCTATAACTACCTATATGGAGAAATGTTTCACTGCGGAGCCCCAATCTATCTCTGGCATTATTTTTGTTCTTCAAGATTGTTGAGGTCTCCATTGTAAATATCAACCATGTTTTTAGCAGTGGCCATTACTATTTGTTGTTTTGAATCTATAGAAAAAAGGTCAAGTTTCATTTTCGACTGTGATAACAAGTATTGAAGCAGTCCACTGGTCTCAGCAGCTACTTGACAGGCTACACTGGCATTATTGTATCATTTAAAACAACACAATTATCAGTAGTGTAGGGATCAAGCTCCAAAACAACACAGCAAGAAACAAATCCAAAAATCTATGAATAAACAATCAAAGGGGATAGGAAGATATACAAGGAATATTATAGGGACACTCCTCCACCAAGAACATTCATATTTCAAAATCAACAACAGACAGATAGGCCTCAAGAAGAAGAAACATTCATAAGAGCACCTTCTTTCAGAATATCTTCAACTCCCAGGTATCAAACTATATTTTTCAGTTTATGTTAAGCATGTAATAATTTTGGACATAAATCTTTGAATTCCAGAGCCAACAATAGGAACAATAACAACTTTGAAAGTCATACACAAAGGGGTTATTCAAGAAGACCTAGTGAAACACAAAGAAGAAGTTACAACATGTTTGAATATTTGAGCACTGAAGTGGAATGTTACAAATGTAACAATTTTGGACATGTGGAAAAAGATTTTAGAATGACGGTCCCTCCTAAAGAACCTCAATAGAATAAAAACAGTCACAGATAATAACCTCAGAAAATGACATGGATAAGAAATCAAGATCAGTATATAAATGAAGAATGCACAATCTTTCTACAAGATAAGAAGAAGAAACATGGTTGGTATTTTGACAGTGGGTGTTCATAACACATGATAGGTGATAGAGACAAATTTCTTACATTGCTAAAGGAAATAAATGGATTAGTCTCCTTCAGAAATGATAATTCATCCAAAATAATTGGAGAAGGCACAGTCCAAATTGGGAACAAGAATAAAAAGGCACAAAATGTTCTATTGGTAGAATATATGAAACATAATCTTCTAAGTGTGAGTCAAATGTGTGACCAAGGTCATAAAGTTACTTTCGATTCAAGAAAGTGTGAGATAAGAAGAGAAGGTTCAGGGAAATTGGTTGGTACAATAGCAAGAACTTCAGACAACATATATGTGTTAAGTGAAATTTGAAATGAAAAGTGTTGTCTAGGAAAGGAAGATGAAAGTTGGTTGTGGCACAGAAGAATGGGTCACATGCATTTTGACAACCTTGTTAAAGTTAGCAAAAGAGAAGCAGTAAGAGAAATTCCCTAGATCACGAAACCAACCAACACTTTATGCAAGCATTGTCTGTTGAAATTACTAAGACAACTGAGAGCGGGGGGTTGAATCAGTTGTAATTGAGCTTAAACAATATTAAGTCTATTAAAACATTATTAATCTTTCCTCAAGTGATCATCAATAATATACAACATATGGATAGTAAAAGTAAAGAACATCAGTCACACATAAGGTATGCATAGAGACAGATTTTTCACAAGGAAACCCATAAAGGGAGAAAACCTCTTCTTCTTCAAAATGATAGGCAATCCTTTAAGTTTTGTACATCATCTATAATTGCACCAACTCAATGTGAGGCTACTACCTCTGTTTTACAAGATGCAACTTGTTTGAGAGCACCAACTCTCTAGTTTTTCTAGCACCCACTAGAAGGAAGCACCAACTCCCTTAATGTTCCAGCACCAACTAGATGGAAGCACCAGCTTCCAGTTACACAAGCTCCAACCTGTATAACATAGAACACTTGTTCTCCCTTGCACCACCCTGCCACCCTGGTTTCTCTGGCTGCAACCAGATGGAAGCTACAACTTCTTGTGTTCAAGTTCTCACTTGAACCTCTGAGGACAACAGTCCTCCCGAGCACCTCCCAACCTCCCTACAATATAAATGAATAAATAAATAGTCAACTATGCAGATAAATCAATTCTTACCAATCTTTCTTTGTTCTCTAAATTTGGTCTTCTTCTAACTATTCTGCAATTCTTCTCTTCCTTTGTCTGTTCAGCAGGTCTGCTCTGCATCAACTTGTTCTATCATTCTACTCTGCTTCAATTTGTTCTGTTATTATGCTCTTCTTCAAGTTTTCTTCATCATCTGTTACTCTTCTCTGAGTTTCATCTCACACTATGCATATTCTCAATCCCATACTGCACATTCTATAATTTTCCATTTCTTACAATTTCATTCATTTTTCATACAGAACAACCAACCTCACGTTGTCTATCTCATTTTATTTTATACACACCCACGACAGTTCAACTTACCATCTCCTTCGGCAAAAGGAAGACAATTGTCTCAACAACTGAAACGCCAACTAATCAGCAATCATGAATCCGTTTCGCTAACAGATTCCAAACGGAGGAGTTAACTGTGAGAGAGAACAGTAACCCTCTGATCAACACTTGATCTGATGGTTCAAATCAAGTGTTGATCAGAGGGTTACTGTTCTCTCGATTTCACATATCGTGATTTAGACATTCCTGATGTTCAATGTTCTTGTCACTTCCAAATCCCGATCCACGAAACTTCGAAAATAAGTCGGATCAACGGTCCAGATCACATCTTGATCTGATGGTTCAGATTCAGTCGAAATTTCACACATCGCGATTTCGACACTCTTGACGTTCAGTGTTTTTGTCACCTACAAATCCCGATCAACGAACCTCCGTAAAGAAGTCATGTCAATGGTCCAGATCACATCTTGATATGATGGTTGCAATTACGTCACGATTTGGCATATCGTGATATCAAGATTCTTGATGTTAATATTCTTTGACATCTCCAACACTGGATCCTTAAAACCCCGACATGGACTGGAATCAGCGGTCCAGATTTGATCTTGATTCAACAACTACAATTTAATCGCGATTTCGCATATCGCGATTTCAACATTCTTGTTGCATTGTTCTCCATGTCGTGATTCACGAAACTCTGATATGGAGTTAGATCAACGGTCCAGATTTGATCTTGATTTAATGGCTGCGATTGAATCGTGATTTCGCATATCGCAATTTCAGCATTCTTGTTGCATTGTTCTCCATGTCGCGATTCGTGAAACTCCGATATGGAGTTAGATCAACGGTCCAAATCTGATCGTTATTTAATGGCTACGATTGAATCACGATTTCGAAATTTTGTACGCCCACTTCTCCTTGTAATTTAAAGAATGTGCAGGTTCTCCTTGATCCAACGATGGTCGGATCCTGTGCTTGGATCTAACGTCTTAGATCTGTCCTCCTCTTCAACGCTCTTCTTGTCTACATTCAGATCTGATGGCCCTCGTTCTTTTAGGAATTTTGAATGGGATCCAACGATCATAAATTCTTCTCAAACTTTACGAGCCTTCGATCATTCGATCAATGTTGCGTTGCCTTCGATCATTCGATCTTCCTGAACTTATCTTCTATTTTCCTATCTATTACAAACTTCCTGTACTCATGCTACTTGCCATCAATGACAAGCATTCAATGTCTGTTAAATATTTTCCATTCGTTGTCTGTTAAATATTTGCCAACAATCTCCCCCTTTGGCATTGATGGCAACACAAGCACCCAAATGCATTCAGACTCGACTCTCCTCCTGAACTCTTTTCTCCCCCTTTGACATCAATGTCAAAGAAGAAACATTCTTCCCCTGATCTATTGCAAAACATATTCCCCTTGTCGACTATAATCATCTTGGAGATACACCAGATATTCAATAAGTACTCCCCCTGACTAGGTGAATGGATTAGACACAAGAAATTATAACCCCTAATTTTTTACGAAGATATCCAAAAGGGGTCACTGCTAATGGTTTAGTAAAGATATTAGCCATCTGTTCTTTGGAAGGAATATAATTCAGTTGAAAAATTCTGTTTGTAACTTGTTCTCTGAGAAAGTGGTACTTTATTGGAATATGCTTGGTCTTGGAATGAAGAACATGATTCTTGGAGACACTAATGGCACTGGTGTTATCACAATGAATTGGAATAGGATCAGTGTAAGTTACCTTCAGATCTGCAAGAGTTTGTATCATCGATAAAATTTGTGTGAAACAAGTAGCAGTAACAATGTATTCTGCCTCTGTAGTGGATAATGAAATGGATCCTTGCTTTTTACTAAGCCATGAAACTAATGAGTCACCCAAAAAGAATGCTCCTCCACTGGTGCTTTTTCTCTCATCAACACAGTTTTCCTAGTCTAGATCTGAATAAGCAGTTAACTGGAAATTCTGATTTCTAGGATACCATAGACCATAAGTCATTGTTCCCTTCAAGTATTTAAATATACTTTTGATAGCTACAAAATGACTTTGTTTAGGAGTAGAATGAAAATGACCTACCATTCCAACAACTTGCATTATATTAGGATAGGATGCTGTGATGTACAAAAGACTGCCTATCATGGAGCGATATGTCCTTTGATCAACATTAGGTGAGATATCATCTTTACTCAGCTTGCAACCATTCACCATAGGTGTGCTAACTGTAGAGGAATCTTCCATCTAAAATTTCTTCAACATTTCTCTCAAATATTTTTCTTGAGAAATAAAAATTCATGCAGAGCTTTGTTTTACTTGTAAGCCAAGAAAATATAACAGTTCTCCTATCATGGACATTTCAAATTCTGTTTGCATAAAATTAGCAAACCACTAGACAAATGATTCATTAGTACAGCCAAAAATAATATCATCTACATAAACCAAAATAACTAGTAAATTATCACCTTCAGACTTGATGTAAAGGTTACTGTCAACAATACCTTTCTTGAACCCTTTTTCTTGTAGAAATTTGTCCAGTCTATAATACCAAGCTCGTGGTGCTTGTTTTAGTCCATATAAGGCCTTCTTCAGCTTACAAACATAATTAGGATTATCTGTCAAAGAGAATCCTTCAGGTTGCTCCATATATACTTCTTCCTCTAGATCTCCATTAAGAAATGTTGACTTAACATCCATCTGATAAAATTTAAAGTTCTTATGACATGAATAAGTAAGAAATATTCTGATAGCTTCCAATCTTGCCACTGGTGCAAAAGTTTTATCAACATCCTGACCTTCAACTTGTGCATATCCCTTACAGACCAATCTGGCTTTATTTCTAACAACTTGTCCTTTTTCTTTCATTTTATTCTTGAACACCCATTTGGAACCTATTACATTCTTATCTTCGGGTCTAGGGACAAGCTGCCAAGTATTGTTATTCTCAATCTGATCGAGCTCTTTATTCATTTCTCTAATCCAATTATCTTCCTGGCTAGCTTCCTCAAAAGTTTTAGGTTCAGTCATAGATAAAAAGGCAACATGCGATTGCTCTAAGTCTTTAATCAATTTCCTTCTTATCTGAACTCCTTCATTTATATCCCCAATTATCTGACTTTCAGGATGATTCTTTCTAATAATTTTGAGAGGTGATTTTGCTTATTTATGCTTATTTGTGTCAGTTTGAATATTTATATCTTCATTTGATCCAGACTCTTCTCTTTCTGATCCTTGGACCTGTTCATCTTCATCTTCATCTTCAACTGTATCTTCTATTCTTGGTTCAACACTGCTTACATTTATGACTGGGATTTCTTCATCAGCTTTTATATCTATACAATCAACTAGTTTGCACAGTCTCTTATTGTAGCATCTGTACCCTTTACTATTTGTAGCACAACCCAAGAAGATACCTTCATTAGCCCTGTCATCATATTTGCCAATATTTTCATCATTGTTCTTGATATAACATGTACTCCCGAAAACATTAAAATGCTTGATTGAAGCAGGTCTTCCAAACCAAAGTTCATAAGGGGTCTTGTCACTGTGTGGTCTGAGATGAGCTTTGTTAAGGATATGAACAGCTGTATGAATTTCTTCCACCCAATATGTCTAAGGTATGTTCCTTTCATTCATCATTGATCTTTCCATTTGCTGTACTAACCTATTCTACCTCTCAACAACTCCATTTTGCCGTGGAGTCCTTGGAATTGTGTACTCTCTTTTGATCCCATGTTTATCACAGAAATCTTTGAAGTTCCCAGAACTAAACTCTCCTCCTCTATCAAACCTTACTGCCTTTAATATTTTTGTTGTTTGATTCTCAGTCAGAGCCTTAAATACTTTGAATTTTTCAAATGCTTCAGATTTTTCTTTCAAAAAGGCAACCCAAGTTAGTCTAGAATAGTCATCAATAATCAACATAGAGTAATTTTATTTTCCTAAACCTTCTTTCCTTGATGGTCCACATAGATCCATATGTACTAACTGGAGAGGTTTTTCTATTGAAGGAAAGTTTTTAGATTTGAACTGAATGCGAGTAAGCTTTCCTTTCTGACAGAATTTACAAACAGATTCATATGGCTTTGATATCTTCGGAAGATATTTTACTGCCCCATTGTTTCTGAGTTTGATTATGTGATCAAAATTTAGGTGACCAAGTCTCCTATGCCACAACCAACTTTCATCATATTTTCTTAAGTTGCATTCTTCTTCTTCTTCTTTTAAAACATAGACATTGTTTTTTGTTCTTATACCTTTTGCAACTAGCTGACCTGAATCCATAGATTTTATTATACAGTCTTTAGTGGTAAAAAAAACTTCACATCCTCAGTCATAGACTTGACTGACACTAAGCAGATTATGTTTCAAATCTTCTACAAACAACACATCTTGAGCTTTTCTTTTTCCGCTACACAAACTTACAATACCTTTACCTCTTATCTTTCCTGGTGCATCATTTCCAAAAGTTACATTCCCTGATTTTCTATCACTTAGAGTTAGAAACTTACTTCTGTCTCTAGTCATGTGTTTGGATCATCCACTGTCAATGTACCATGGATTATTTTTCCTTTGGGATGATACACTAGTCCACACTTGTAAACTACTTTATTCTTCCAAACTTTGACATTTTCAGCAGTGGGGATCAAATCTGAATTGTATTTCCTTAAGCAACAGTCTGCAACTTTATGACCATAATTATGACAGTTGTAACATTCTGGTTCACTAAATAATAGATCATAACGATTTTTATGCTCATATCTGTTGTTGTGTTTCACCTGTTTCCTTCTCCCAGTCATCACATGATTTATAATCTATGATTGTTTGTTGCTTGGCTGTCTCAATATTTGTTGTGGAAGGTAGTTATTCATTGAATATCTTGATTGTTCATATCTAAATCTTAAAGAACATTTTATAGCTTTGTGACCAAAATTAGAGCAGAGAAAACGATAACCATAGAAAAAATATTTGTACCCTGAAAAAATATGCCTTCTTTGAAGAGGTCGACTTCTGTCATGCCAATAATCTTTCTGGTCTACAAATTCTGTTCTGGGGTTTTTTCTTTCATTTCTTCTTGGTGGCTGATTTTCCTTCTTTGTTTCTGCAGAGTGACTGTTGTCAATGTTTGAGGATTTGACAAATTTGATAGATTCTGTATTACTTGGATGATCACTACTTAATCCTTCTTCATATCCCAATCTAGCTTTTAACTTTGAATTTCTTTGCTAATTTAGAATGGAGGTTAATTCTTCTACGGCTTTAATACTTGGCAGATTTTGATGATACAATCCTTTAAATTTCTCCATCTCTTTTTTAGTTTTTACTATCTTTTCTTCTAAGGCTTCACACCTGACTTTCTTCTCTGACAATTGTTGTTTCAATATGTCTTCTATTTTCTTTGCCTCTTCTAATTCCACTTTCAGCAGGGCAAAGTCTTTATCAAGTTTTTTACTGTCTTTCTCTAACTGTGTCAAAAATTGTTTTTGCTTTCTGTTCTTAGTTCTGAGTCTATCAATTTCTTCCAGTGCACTGATCAGTTCTCCTTCCAAATCAACCACAGCTTCTTCATCATTATCATCACTGCATGTGTTTTTATTATCATAATCCTCCTTGGCCATAAGCATGAAGTCATTTACCTTATCTTCATAGGATGAGTCACTATCGGTGTCTTCTGAGGAATTTTCATTATTTGCAACCAAAATTTTCTTCCTATTATATTTCTTGTATTTGTACTTCTTTTCATCATTAGAGTTCTGGTCCTTTTTCTGATGGGGACACTTAGATGCAAAATGACCTATATTACCATAGTTAAATCATTTGAAGGGCAACTTCCCTTGATATTTTCCTGACCCTTTCCTTAACCTTCTCACAAATTTTGCCTCAATATCATCTAATTTTGAATCAGTATTCTTGTCTTCTTTAAAAGATTCTTCTCTAGTACTGGATTTATCTTTGTTAATTCTCATTTCATATGTAGTTAGAGTTCCTAGAAGTTGATCAATGGACAGAGTTTTAAGATCATTTAATTCTTCTATTGCAGAGACTTTTGGATTAAGTTTATCAGGCAGAGATCTTAAAATCTTCTGAACTAAGAGTGAGTCATCAAACTTCTCACCAAGACCCTTCATGGAATTTACAAGTTCTTCAACTCTTAAAAAATACTTGCTAATTGTTTCATCTTCATTCATCTTTATTTGTTCAAATTTCAATCTGTATGTTTGAAGTTTGGCATCTTTTACTTTCTCATTTCCTTCATAACTGCTAATAAGTTTATCCCACATTGCTTTGGCAGT
>CBVK0100352101.1:0-21530 GCA_900067695.1 Picea abies
GGAAAACATGAGTAAGCTAGATAAGAAGGATGAAAAGTGTATCTTTATTGGATATAAATATGGTCTCAAAGGTTATAAGCTTGGCAACCCATAAACTAAGAAGGTAGTGTATAGGTGAGATGTGGTATTTAGAGAAATGAAGTATGTTGTTAAATAGGAAGTCCTACCAAGTAAGGAAGAACCAGAGAAAATAGAGTTTGATTTAAAGGACGATGAATCAGAATATACAGAAGAACATGAATCATAAGAAGAAGATCCTCATACTCCAGTATTGAGGAGATCAGTTTGAGAAAGATGGCTATCGAAAACGTATACTCCATTTGATTTCCATTCAAATTTTGCTTTGTATATTATTGATGATGATCCTAGAAATGTCAGGAAGGCAGTGGATTCAGAGGATGGAAATCTATGGAAAAGGGCCATGGATGAAGAAATGTCATCCTTGGATAAGAATGAGGCTTGGGATCTGGTGGAGTTTCCGACTGGAAGAAATCCCATTGGCAACAAATGGGTATTTAAAAAGAATATGAATTCAGAAGGAAAAGTGGAGAAGTAAAAAGCTTGGTTAGTAGCAAAGGGTTATTCCTAGCTCTAGGGAATTGATGTTGGTGAGGATTTTTCTCCTATTTCCAAGTTAACCTCTATAACATTTTTGTTATCTGTTGCTGCTACATTTTATTTTGAAGTAGAAAATATGGATGTGAAGAAATCATTCCTACATGGGGATATGGAAGAAGAAATATGTATGAAGCAACCATAAGGTTATGTTGTTAAGGGAAAGAAGGAGATGGTATGCAAGTTGAAAAAGTCCATGTATGGTTTATAACAATCACCAAGGATGTGGTATCAAAAAATTGATACTTATATGTTGGGACTTGGATTCATGAGAAGAAAAGAGGATCACTGTGTCTATTTTAAATTAATTGATCATTTATTTTATTTTGTCTTATATGTGGATGACATGTTGCTGATAGGAAACAAGAAGGACATTATCCCGGATGTGAAAACTGAGTTTTCCTCTAAATTGGACATGGAGGATCTTAGTGCTTCAAATTTCATTTTGGGCATGGAAATTAAAAGAGATGTAAAAAGGAGGAAACTCTAGTTAAATCAAAGAAAATATGTCTAGAAAATATTGTAGAGGTTTAATATGTAGGAATGTAAATTGGTCAAGGTTCCTATTCCTGTTGGTGTAAAGTTATCTTTGGATCAGTGTCCCAAGACACATGAAGAGGAGAAGGACATGTATCGTGTTCCATATGCGAGTGCAGTTGGAAGTTTGATGTATGAAATGGTCTGTACTAGACCAGACATTGCACATGCAGTGGGAGTTTTGAGAAGATATATGTCAAAACCAGAGAAGGAGCATTGAACATCAGTAAAAAGGGTTTCCAGGTATTTGCGTGGAACTGCTAGCTATGGATTGTGCTACGGAGGAAGACCGGGATTGGAAAAAGTGGTGGATATACATGGATTTGTGGATACAGACTAGGTTGGAGATCTGTATCGTAGGAGATCTACAAGTGGGTATGTGTTTAACCTGTTTGGAGGAGCAATAAGCTGGATGAGAAAAAGACAAGCTCTAGTGGCACTTTCAACTATAGAATCTGAATACATGGCAGCCACTCATGCAAGTAAGGAAGTAGTATGGTTACAAAGATTGTGTTCAAGTATTGTGTTGGTACAACAAGATATAAGGATAGAGTGTGATAGTCAGAGCGCAATATTTCTGGCGAAGAATCCAACTTATCATTCAAAGACAAAGCATATTGATATTCAATATCACTTTGTGAGAGAAATGATTAAAGAAAATAATGTATCGTTGATGAAGGTGGACAATTTGAACAATTTTGCAAAATCATTAACAAAATCCATGAGCACTTAGAATTTATTATGGTGTAGAGGATCCATGGGCATTGTTTCCCTGGATTGTTGACTATGTAACCCTGTATCCCCCTGAATGCAAAGAAAATAACAAAGTGGGAGAATGTTGGGTATGTGTTATATTCTTTGCATGAGTAGTAGTTTTTGCATTGCGCTGGGTGCGTAGGGGGGAGAAAACCCCCATGCGGGGGTTCAGGGGTAGCACCCCCCCCAAAACAAATTGCCTTGGGAAACATGTCACGTATTTGGGTGGTTTATCGGCACATGGTTTTTTTCCAATGGTTTTCTATTTTCGGTTAAGGAATTAGGGTTGTTGACTAATCCAGGTCATTGGGTTAGGGTTTTGGATCATTGGATCCTATATGTATATTGTATTGTAACAATGTATCATAATGAATGAATATAAAATATGTTGGTTTTCCTGGTTTGGGTTTCCAGGGGAAAAATCTATGTGTCATGTTTGTATTTTCCATTGCATCTTTTCTGTTCTTTTACTAAAAATTTGTTTGCAGTAAATGTTGTACAAGGTTAAAATCTATATTTGGTATCAAAGTTTTGTTGGCTTCAAGGGGACGCCTTTGTGGTCAAGGGTTTGGCTTAAGAATTTGATAAGCCTTGTTACAGTGGGAGATATGTGGTATTGATTTTTCAAGTGAAAATAAATGGCAAGCAATTCAAAGATGGAGATCGAAAAGTTTAATGGGCAAAGTTTTGAGCTATGGAAGCTCAATATGGAAGATATTTTGGTGAAAAAAAAATAGTGGATCATGGTAGATCTAGGTACTGCACCTACAGGAACTTCAGTAGATGACTGGAAAACATTGGATCAGAAGGCAAAGAGCACAATCTGATTGTGCCTCTCATATTTAGTATTATTGAATGTGTAAGAGGAAGCTACAACGAAGGATTTATGGGAAAAGTTGGGGAAGTGAATCAGTCTAAGTCCCTAGTAAATAAAATATTCATGAGAAATAAGATATATAACCTAAGGATGAGAGATGGAGACTCGGTGGTAGAGCATTTGAACACCTTCAATACTGTGGTAAGTTAGTTAGTATCTGTTGAAATTAAAATTTCAGATGAAGATAAATGTATGAATTTACTATTTTCTTTACCAGACTCCTAGGATAGTATGGTTGTGTCCATAGGTAGTAATACAACTTCCTTGAAGTTTGATGAAGTGTTCTCATCCTTGTTGTCAGAGGAGATGAGATAGAAGAATATGGAAGGACAGAGCACAGACGCATTATTTGCAAGAGGACGTTCCCAGGAAATAAATAGATCTAAGTTCTCAAGTGGGAGATCTAAGTCTAAGGGTATATCTATATCTCCCAGAAAGTTTGTAAAGGTATGTTGGAGATGTGGAAATAAGGGCACTACAAGAAGCAGTGTAAATCCAAAGTTGAGAAAAAGAAGGGATATGAAGAATCTCCTTCTACAGAAGAAAATACCTCCAAGGAAGAAGGAGGGGATGTGTACTTGGCTTATTCAAGTACACATGTAGGTCATGAGGATTGGTTGGTTGAATCTAGTGCATCCTTTCATATGACTGCCCACAGGGAGTGGTTTTGCGAATATGAAAGGTATGATGGAGGTAATGTTTTCTTAGGTGATGATTCGACAATCATAATCATAGAACGAGGAAAATTCAAGTTGATTCTCATAGATGGAAGGATTAGAAAATTGTCTGGTGTTCTGCATATCCCAAGTTTGGCCAGAAATTTGATTTCTATAAGAAAAATAAACAATCCAGGGGTAAAGACAATATTTGAAAAGGAAACCCACAGGATGGTTTGAGGAGCAATGGTCTTCTTGAAGGGAGTTCAGTTTGGAACTCTGTATAAGCTGAAACAAACGACCATTAGTGATGGGTGTAATAGTTCCATTGTTCCTGATATAGGAGTTCAATAAGAAGGAACTCCTACAGTCTCTAGAGAAAGGGTTATGTTGTGGCATGAAAGACTGGGGCATATTAGAGAGAAGGGTCTTTGAATACTACATGGTAAAGGTATGGTTGAAGGTATGTCTAACTGCTCTCTAGATTTTGATTTATGTGAACATTGTCTATATGGTAAGTAGAATCAGGTAAGATTCCCCTCTGGTGAAATGAGGGAAGAAGGGATTTTACAGCTAGTTCATAGTGATGTTTTTGGACCTATGTCGGTCCCATCATTGGGAAAATCTGTGTACTATGTCTCATTTATATATGAATTATCGATGAATACTTGGATATATTTCCTCAGGAAAAAATATGAAGTCTTTGACAGGTTTAAATAGTTTAAGGCTCTTGTTGAGAATCAAACAGAGAAAATAATTAAGGTATTGAGGATAGATAATGGAGGAGAGTTCTGTGGGAATGAATTTGAAGAATTTTGTAAGAAGTGCGGTATAGAAAGGCAGAAGAATACTCCATACACACCTCAACATAATATAGTTGTAGAAAGGATGAACATGATGTTGATGGAAAAAGCAAGGTACATGCTCAGTGGTGTCGGGTTAGGGAAAGAATTCTGGGCAGAGGCAATGGGTACTGCATGTTACCTGGTCAACAGATAACCCTCATCAACATTGGATGACAAGACTCCACAAGAGGTATGGAATAGTAAGGAACCTTCTCTGACACCTCTCAAGGTATTTGGTTGTGATGCATATGTTCATATTCCAAAGGAAAACATGAGTAAGCTAGATAAGAAGTCTGAAAAATGTATCTTTATTGGATATAAAGATGGTCTCAAAGGTTATAAGATTTGGAACCTAGAAAATAATGAGATGTGGTATTTAGAGAAATGAAGGATTTTGTTAAAAAGGAATTCCTACCAAGTAAGGAAGAACCAAAGAAAGTAGAGTTTGATTTAAAGGATGAGGAATCAAACTCTACAGAAGAGCATGAACCAAATAAGAAGATCCTCATAGTCTAGTATTGAGGAGATCAGTTTGAGAAAGAAGGCTACCAGAATAGTATACTCCATCTGATTTCCATTCAAATTTTTCTTTGTCTATTACTGATGATGATCCTATAACTGTCAGGAAGGAAGTGGATTAAGAGGATGGAAATATTTGGAAAAGGGACATGGATGAAGAAATAGAATGTTTGGATAAGAATGAGGATTGGGATCTAATGGAGTTGCCGACTGGAAGAAATCCCATTGGCAGCAAATGGGTATTTAAAAAGAATATGAATGCATAAGGAAAAGTGGAGAAATAAAAATATCAGTTAGTAGCAAAGGGTTATTCCCAGGTTGAGGGAATTGATTTTGGTGAGATTTTTTCTTCTATTGCCAAGTTAACCTCTATAATATTTCTGCTATCTGTTGTTGTTGCATCTGATTTTGAAGTAGAAAAGATGGATGTGAAGACAACATTCCTACATGGGGATCTAAAAGAAGAAATATATATGAATCAACCATAAGGTTATTCTGTTAAGGGAAAGAAGGAGATGGTATGCAAGCTGAAAAAGTCCCTATATGGTTTACAACAATCACCAAGGATGTGGTATCAAAAATTTGATACTTATATGCTCGGACTTGGCTTCACAAGAAGCAAAGAGGATCACAGTGTGTATTTTAAATTAATTGGTGATCATTTGATTTATTTGGTGTTGTATGTGGATGACATGTTGTTGATAGGAAACAATAAGTAGATTATCTAGGATGTGAAAACTCAATTGTCCTCTAAATTTGACATGAAATATCTCAGTGCTTCAAATTTCATCTTGGGAATGGAAATTAAAAGAGATCGAAAAAGGAGGAAATTTTGGTTAAATCAAAGAAAATATGTCGAGAAAATATTGCAGAGGTTTAATATGCAGGAATGTAAATCGGTCAAGGTTCATATTCTTGTTGGTGTAAAGTTATTTGTGGACCAGTTTCCCAAGACACGTGAATATGAGGAGGACATGTCTCGTGTTCCATATGTGAGTGAAATTGTAAGTTTGATGTATGCAATGGTCTATACTAGACCAGACATTGCACATGGAATGGGATTTTTGAGCAGGTATATGTCAAAACTAGGGAAGGAGCATTGGAGAGCAGTAAAAAGGGTTTTCAGGTATTTGCCTGGCACTACTAGCTATGGATTGTGATATGAAGGAAGACTGATATTGGACAAAGTGGTGGATATACATGGATTTGTGGATGCAGACTGGGCCAAAGATCTGGATCGTAGGAGATCTACAAGTGGGTATGTGTTTAACCTGTCTGGAGGAGAAATAATTTGGATGAGCAAAAGACAGGTTGTAGTGGCACTTTCAACTATAGAAGATGAATACATGGCATCCACTCATGCAAGTAAGGAAGCAGTTACAAATATTATGTTCCGATATTGGGTTGGTACAACAAGCTATAAGGATAGAGTGTGATAGTCAGGGCACAATCTTTCTGGCAAAGAACCTAGCTTATCATTCAAACACAAAGAATATTGATATTCAATATCACTTTGTGAGAGACATGATTGAAGAAAAGAAAGTATTGTTGATGAAGGTGGACACTTTGAATAATGTTGCAGACTCATTAAAAAAATCTGTGAGCACTAAGAAGTTCTCTTGGTGTAGAGGATCCATGGGCATTGTTGCCTTAGATTTTTTACTATGTAACCCTATAACCCCCTGTATGCAAAGAAAAAAACAAGTGGGAGAATGTTGGGTATGTGTTATATTATTTGCACAAGTAGTAGTGTCTGAGTTGCACCGGGCACATAGGGGGGCGAAACCCCCCGCGTAGGAGGTCGGGGGCAACGCCCCCAAATTTTTTTTTTCTTTAGGATATGTGTCACATATTTAGGTGTTTTTTCGGTACATGTTTTTTTCCCGATGGTTTTCTATTTCCGGTTAAGGAATTGGGGTTTTTGACTAATATAGGTCACTGGGTTAGGGTTTTGGATGTCATTTGGATCCTATATGTGTATTGTATTGTATCATAATGAATGAATATAGAATATGTTGGTTTTCCTGGTTTGGGTTTCCAGGGGAAAAATCTCTATGTAATGTTTGTATTTTCCATTGTATATTTTTTGTTCTTTTATTGAAAGTTTGTTTGCAGTAAATATTGTACAAGGTTAAAATCTACATTTGGTATTAGAGTTGTGTTGGCTTCAGGGGGATGCCTTTGTGGTCAAGGTTTTGGCTCAGGACTGTGATAAGCCTTGTTACAGTGGGAGATTTGTGGTATTGATTTTTCAGGTGAAAAGAAATGGAAAGCAATTCGAAGATGGAGATTGAGAAGTTTAATGGGAAAAGTTTTGAGATGTGGAAGCTCAAGATGAAATATCTGTTGGTGGACATAGATTAATGGATCATGGTAGATCCAACTACTGCACCTATAGGAAATTCAATAGATGGCTAGAAAAAGTTGGATCGGAAGGAAAAAAGCACAATCCGACTATGCCTCTCAGATTCAGTATTACTGAATGTTTCATACGAACCTAAAACCAAGGATTTATGGTAAAAGTTGGGGAAGTTTTATCATTCTATGAAGATATGGAGAATTAGTTGCAGAGAATTTGAACGCCTTCAATACTGTGGTAAGTCAGTTAGTATCCGCTGAGATTAAAATTTCATATTAAGATACATGTATCAGTTTACTGTGTTCTTTACCAGACTCTTGGGATAGTTTGGTTGTGGCCATATGTAGTAATACGATTGCCTTAAAGTTTGATGAAGTGGTCTCATCCTTGTTGTCGGAGGAGATGAGATAGAATAATATGGAAGGACAGAGCACAAATGCATTATTTGCAAGAGGATGTTCCCAGGAAAGAAATAGATCTAAGTTCTTAAGTGGGATATATAAGTCTAAGGCTAGATCTAAATATCCTTGAAATTTTGTAAAGTTATGTTGGAGATGTGGAAAAGAAGGGCACTACAAGAGGCAATATATATCCAAAGTTGAGAAAAATAAGGGATCTTAATAATCTCCTTCTATAGAAGAAAATAACTCCAAGGAAGAATGAGGGGATGTGTACTTGGATTCTCCAAGTACACATGCAGATCATGAGGCATGGTTGGTTGACTTTGGTGCATCCTTTCATATGACTTCCCACAGGGAGTGGTTCTGTGAATATGAAAGATATGATGGAGGTAATGTTTTCTTAGGTGATGATTCGACAATCAGAATCATAGGACGAGGAAAATTCAAGTTGAGGCTCATAGATGGAAGGGTTAGAACATTTCCCAGTGTTCTGCACATCCCAGGTTTGGCTAGAAATTTGATTTATGTAAGAAAAATGGTCAATGTAGGGGTAAACACAATATTTGAAAAGGAAACCTTCAGGATGGTTCAAGGATCAATGGTGTTATTGAAGGGAGTTCGGTTTGGAACTCTGTATAAGCTGCAAGGAAGAACTATTAGTGATGGGTGTAATAGTTCCATTGTTCCTGATATTGGAATTGAAGAAGAAAGAACTCCTATAGTCTCTGGAGAAAATGTTATGCTATGGCATCAAAGGCTGGGGCATATCGGAGAGAAGTGTCTTCGACTACTACACGACAAAGGTATGGTTGAAGGTATGTCTAACTTCTCTCTAGATTTTGATTTCTATGAACATTGTCTATTTGGGAAGTAGAATCAGGTAAGATTCCCCTCTGGTGCAACGAGGGCATAAGGAATTTTACAGCTAGTTCACAGTGATGTTTTTGGACCTGTGTCGGTCCCATCATTGGGAAAATATGTGCACTATGTCACATTTATAGATGGATTAATGAGGAATACTTGGATATATTTCCTCAGGAAGAAATATGAATTCTTTGACATGTTTAAAGAATTTAAGGCTCTTGTTGAGAATCAAACAGAGAAATGAATTAAGGTGTTGAGGATAGATAATGGCAGAGAGTTCTGTGGGAATGAATTTGAAGAATTTTGTAAGAAGTGCAGTATAGCAAGGAAGACAACCACTCCATACACACCTCAACATAATAGAGTTGTAGAAAGGATGAACATGACACTGATGGAAAAAGTAAGGTGCATGCTCAGTGTTGTCGGGTTAGGGAAAGAATTCTGGGCAAAGGCAGTTGGTATTGCATGTTACCTGGTCAATAGATCACCCTCATCAGTGTTAGATGACAAGACTCCACAAGAGGTATGGATTGGTAAGGAACATTCTCTAACACATCTCAATTTATTTGGTTGTGATGCATATGTTCAAGTTCCAAAGGAAAACATGAGTAAGCTAGATAAGAAGGTTGAAAAGTGTACCTTTATTCGATATAAAGATGGTATGAAAGGTTATAATATTTGGAACCCAGAAGCTAAGAAGGTAGTGTATAGACGAGATATGGTATTTAGAGAAATGAGGGATGTTGTTAAATAGGAATTCCTACCAAGTAAGGAAGAACCAGAGAAAATAGAGTTTGATTTAAAGGATGATGAATCGGACTCTACAAAAGAACATGAATCAAAGAAGAATATCCTCATACTCCGGTATTAAGGAGATTAGTTTGAGAAAGAAGGCTACTGGCAAGGTATACTCCATATTATTTCCGTTCAAATTTTTCTTTGTCTATTATTGATGATGATCTTAGAACTCTCAAGAAGGCAGTGGATTCATAGGATGGAAATCTATGGAAAAGGGCCATGGACGAACAAATGGCATCTTGGGATAAGAATAAGGCTTGGGATCTAGTGGAGTTTCTGACTAAAAAAAATCCCATTGGAAGAAAATGGGTATTTAAAAAGAATATGAATGCAGAAGGAAAAGTGGAGAAATGAAAAGCTCGTTTAGTAGGAAAGAGTTATTCCCAGGTTGAGGGAACTGATTTTGGTGAGATTTTTTTGCATGTTTCCAAGATAACTGTTGGCACAGGGGAATACCTAGGGTTCAATGCTACAACAATGCACCAACAAAACCCTAACTACCGCCCCTTTTGACAATACCTTCGAAGCAAATGAAGTCTCAGCTGAGGTAGAGGCAGGGGTGGTTGTAGGACTTAGATGTCTGCAACCTTATTTGGGACATAGATCTGTGATTCTAACACTTAACAGAGCACTCAACAGTTGACATTCATCACTATCCAGTCTCAGTTACAACACAATTAAACCCTAATTACAGAGTATCACAGTATTCATTCAGATATAAGGTATTTAAGCACTAAGAATTTGTACATAAGTCAGATCTAGCATCCATCCATATTATTAATCACTAAGCATCAACATACCTATATATCATTCAACTATATTAAATCACTAAGAAATTAAACACATAAACACATCAATACATTGCACAAAGCATAGCAACACAACATATACATGGTTCACCCCCACCCTGGGGCTACATCCACCAACTCTTCTCTCATTTATTATCTTTGGTCAAGCTTCTTACAGGCACATAGCATCCAAGTTATACTTTGCAGAAGATAGGAGATCTTCACACACTCTGCCAAATCATCCTTCTTCTAGCTAGGGTACAACACCAAGCCTTCACATAGTCTCTTATATTTACTTGCACTAGCCTTGCAATCCTCACACAGTATGCACAAAGCACTTACAACTCTTGATCACATAGATCCAACTCTAGCACTTAGCACATGGGCATACTAGTTCTCTTTCGGTCTCTCTCTTACATTTCCTAGCCATTTATTTATACATTACAAAATAGGCCTAAACATGGGTAAACCCATGGGTTGACATCCCATCCCCATTACATAATCCTGAATCCCAAAAAGGGCCCTAAAAGGGGTGAGATCCAGCGATCTCCACTTCGTCTTGCGCTCTGCCTTTGACAGCCTGTCGAAGTCCCAAAATAGGTCAAACATGACCAAGAATCCTCAAAACTTGGTCAAGGGAAAACATGCCCCCAACACTCACCTGTGACTCGTCCCGAGTCACTTTGATATGACTAGTTTTGATTCAAAATCCTCAAGCTTCTTCGACTTGTTGTTGTGCCATGACCTCCTGTTCAGAAAAATCTTGGATGACTACTTCATTGACAGGTCCCTCTAGGCGTTGTTCAGCAGTAGTGATGACTTGCTCTAGATCCGCTCCTTGGCCTTCCATCTCTATGAACAGTTGGTAAGCCTCATCCTATACAGGTTGGAGCCTCTAAGTTACTTCCATAACTTTGCTCTAAATAGTGTGGACCTGCTGCTGGGCAGTGTGCTACTCTTGGGATCGCTACATTCTTTCCATAGTTGTCAGGGGATTCAACTGCACCTATATTGTCTTTGCCTGTAGCTTCACTTCCTATAGCTATGAGTCCAGTGCCTTCAATTCTGGATTCTAAGTGAGTCTCTCATACATCTGGGCAATGTGATCACTCAGTTGCTTGCATTCCATGGTAAGGGATTTGATTCTTTCAACTGCACTTCCAGCAGTTTCTTCTCTTTGATCCCTTACATCCTACGGGGTCTAAGGTCCTTGCATACTTAATCCTGCGATCCTATGGATCAATGTTGGATTGACTGTGATACGATGGTCTAGCTATAATTATCCACCATGGTAACATGAAAACAATAGCTTGACATAGGCATTGACTTCCTGGTGCCTTCCAAAGTGTGGGATTTTCATTACGTTTAATAGGGTGGACTGCACGAGGTTCATCGTCCATGGCTAGGGGATTATCTTTGAGTTCTTCCCCTTTGTCCTGGTCAGTTATTTATACAGGGCGAGCATACTATAGTTCTTGATATCTCTGAGGTTGAAGTCACTGAAATTCAACATTGTTATCTTGTCCTACTGCACTCGAATTGCACATATCCCCTTTGGGAGGTACACAGTAACCATGGAGTACTCGAAATCTCTTGGAACACTATCTCAGCTCACCGCACCGACCAGAGGTGGGATGTAATCGGGAAATATGGTCAGGATCAACTTCACATTTGCGAGGTCATCTCCGTGTTTGGTTTTCTTTTCCGCTGATGGTCGGGATGAGCAGTCGACAGAGAGTCTTACACTCCTCTCGTTGAGGATGCTTGTACACACACATACATCACTCTTTCATACATGAATATCTTAGTCATGAGGTCAATGAGTACTTCTTTCACAGACTCTTCAAGTGCACTAATTTCTTCGAACATACATGCTTGTGGTTGGATATCTCAGGTTCAAAGAGTAACTGGTCAATGCAACAGGATAGATGGCAATGGTGCAATGATCACTGTGAAAAATCAATTATTCTATGGGCTTAGGTAGTCACGATTGGAAAATGTGTTCTCATTGCGTGGCATGACAGGATAAATAGATAACTTTGCAACGAATCTCTTGCAATGGTTGAGAATCCTTGATTAACTCAATTATGTCCGTTATGGTGCGGTCCCAATGGTCTGGTGGTGAAATTTATGACCATAAATGTCTTTCTACCCATTCGGATTGTCGGTCCAATGGTTATATTGTTTCCAATGACTATAGTGCTTCTTCGTGGTTAAGTGCCATGTGAGGTAGTTCTGATATCTCAACGAAGTTCCAATTTTGCAAATTTTCCTTCTGTGAAGTTCCCTCTAGAACCTTCTGTAACTTTTTGATCTTATCTCTCTTCTTACTTAGTTTTCTAGCCTTCTTTCCAGTGAGCTTCATCTCAAAATTCCTTTTTCCATTTTGATTCTTATCTTCTTTTGGCAGAGTAACTTTGCATTGTTGATATTCTTTCCTAGAAATCAGGGGTAATACCTCATCTATATCTGGAATAGGTACTTTAGTCTTTTGTAGGTCTTCTGGTGTTCTTCCCACTTCGACATTCAAGTCTTTAGTTGCTCGGTTCTCTTATTCTTCAATCAAGTGTGCGATCCTCCTAGTCATGAAATATTTCAACTCTTGCTTCTTTTGTTCTAGGACTTCTTCTTCTTTCCTTTTGGCCCGATCTCCTTCAATCCAAGGTTTTCCTAGTAACATAGCAAATGGAGCGTTGTTCTCAATAAATTTAACAAATTCAAATTCTTCTTCTGTCGAAGTTCCATGAGCACTCATAGATATCTGGGTAAGTATTCCACATAGGGTTATCATCTTTCCTCTGAATAATCCTATTCCTCCTAATGAAGGAATCATATCAGGCTCTCCTAAAAGTTCCCAAGTTCTTTCTATCATGATATTTACCTATGTTTCCTCATACAGAACACAGTCAATGTCGAAGTCTCCTATTCTTTCTTCAATGCACTCTTTTTCTTTGAAGATCTTTGATAAGATGATATGTCAGTGGTTATTCAGGATTTATTTCATCTATAGAAATACTTTTTATGATTCTTTCTGGGGTTCTTCCATAGTCTCAGTTTCTTGACCTTTCTTGTGGTCTTCTTGTCTCATATTCATCCTTTCAACATTATCAATCATTCTAGGGCAATCCAATACTTCATGGTCCATAGATTTGCAACAAAGGCAACTAGGTCTTCTACCAGGTCATTCCTTAGCCAAATGTCTCGGTCTTCTACAACTGTAACAAAGGGTTAATCCTCTCTTTCTCTTAAATGATCCCCAACCTTTCCTGTACTGCGCACTAGGATCATGGTAGCTAACCTGCAAAAAATTATTTCTAGGATCCTGCATCCATTTGTTAGTCCAAACATTCTCTCTATGCATAGGTATAACATATCTTTCACTATTCTTATAAGATCCACTCATATCAAATCTTCTTTCTTCTATCAGTGCCCTAGTTTTCAAGCTAGGACAAATCTTATCAAACATACCTAGATCCATACTTTAGAAATAAAAGTTTCCACTAATATTATCTTCAGTAGAGCACAAAGCTTCCAGATCTAAAAGTTTTCACGATTCTTACCTCTATCAGAGAACAAAGAGTTCATACCTTACCTCTTTTCTTTAGATATGACTTCTTTTCTTAGCACAAATATTCACATATCGAGTAGAATATTGCGCACTAGAGTGACAGATCTATGCATAGAGCTTTCACAATTTTAGGTCATATATTCGCACAAAGCTTCTTTTTCCTCATTTCCCAGCAATCATAGTTTCATGTCCCGGTAACAGAACCATTTGTTGGCACAAGGGCAAACCCATGGTTCAACACTACAACAACGCACCAACAAAACCCTAACTACCGACCCTTTCGGAAACACCTGCAAAGCAGATGAAGTCTCACTCGAGGTCAGGGATGATTTTAAGGACGGAAATTTATTTTAAAATGTAGAAACCTTGGCGAATCTTACTAATCCTTCATATGCCAACTATAAATTTTTGGCGATATTTTTGTAAAAATATTCAAATTTCTAAGGATTTTATATAGTTTTTATAAAATTTTGGTGATTTTTAAGGTAAAAGAATTTTGTCCTATAGAATTTGGGTGAATTATTTTTAAAATAGCGAATCTATTTTTTGGAAAAAACATGGAAAATTAGCTCATGAGCGAAATTTAGCCCCTAAAATCCTTGTTGTCCGAGGTAGAGGCAGGGGTGGTTGTAGGACTCATATGTATGCAACCTTAGCTGGGACACAGATCTATGATTCTAACACTTAACAGAGAACTCAACAGTTAACATTCATCACTATTCAGTCTCAGTTACAATGCAGTTAAACTCTAATTACAGAGTATCACAGTATTCATTCAGATCTAAGGTATTTAAGCATTAAGCATATGTACATAGTTCATATCTAACATCCATACATATTATTAAGCACTAAGAATCAACAGACCTATCTATCATTCAACTATATTAAATAACTAAGAAAGTAAACACATAAACACATCAATATATCACACAAAACATAGCAACACAACATATACGTGGTTCACCCCCACCCTGGCGCTACGTCCACTAACTCTTCTCTTCTTTATTATCTTTGGTCAAGCTTCTTAAAGGCACATAGCATCCAAGTTCTACTCCGCGGAAGATAGGATATCTGTGCACACTCCGCCAGATCCTTCTTCTTCTATATAGGGTACAACACCAAGCCTTCACATGGTCTCTTACAGTTACTTGCACTAGCCTTGCAAGCCTCACACAATATGCACAAAGCACTTACAACTCTTGATCACATAGGTCCAACTCTATCACTTAGCACAGGGGCCTACTAGGTCTCTTTCGGTCTCTCTCTTACATTGCCTAGCCACTTATTTATACATTACAAAATAGGCCTAAACATGGGTAAATTCATGGGCCAACATCCCATACTATTGGCACAAGGGCAGACCTGGGGTTCAATGCTCAAGATCACACCAACAAAACCCTAACTACCAGCCCTTTCAGCAACACCTAAGAAGTAGATGAAGTCTCACTCGAGGTAGAGGCAGGGGTGGTTTCAGGACTCAAGTGTTTGAAACCTTAGCTGGGACACCGATCTGTGATTATATCTATTACAAGGCACTTAGCATAGATCATTCATCTATATTTAACCCTTATGGTACTTCGTAGATAACACAAAACATCACGGTGAATACTTAGACTAAATATGATTAAATACTTAGCCACAACCACAGATTAGATTCAACAATTCAAGAACTAAACATCTTATATATCATATCTAACATTAATTCTTTTATCATAAGCACATAGCATAACTAGATCTACTTAATCACAATAAGCACTTAGCCAAAAGGAAACAACACTTAGGTCAAAGCACAAAGCACATTACACAGAGTTATTGTGGTTCACCCCCACCCTGGGGATACATCCACAAAGTCTTCTTCTTTATATTATCTTGATCAATAATTTACAACACAAAGCTTCAATGACCCTTACTTCGCACATGAAAAAATATTTGCGCAGCTCGCTAGATCCTTCTTCCTTGCACTCAGCACAAAACCACAACAACTTGCACTTAGCATTCTGATCTCCTTACAATCATGCACAGAGCACTTGAGATACACATCTAACCACACAGGTCTAGCTACTACCATTAAGCATTTAGCTATACATTTTCACTAAGCTATCCCCCCTACTTACATTGCCTAAGTATCTATTTATAGATTACAAAATGGGCCTAAACGTGGGTAAACCCACGGGCTGACATCCCTTTCCCTTTACATCAACCCAAAAGACCTAAAAGGTACCCAAAAATAGGTCTTTCTTGCTTCACGTTGCACTATGTCTTTGGCAAGCTGTCGCAGTGCCAAAATGGTCAAATATGACCAAGTATCCTTCAAAACTTGGTCAAGGGCCAACAAGCCCCCAACACTCACTTGTGACTCGTCCCGAGTCACTCAGGTTTGTTTAATTCCACTTCGAATGCCTCGAGCTGCTTCGACCTGCTGCAGTGCGACAACCTCTTGCTCAGTAAGTTCTTGGATCACTGTGTCATTGAGCAGTCCTTCCAGGTGTTTTTCTATAGTGATGACAACCTGTTTGAGTTCATCTTCCTAGTTTTCAAGTTCAACGAAAATTTGGTATGCCTTTTCTTGGATCAGCTAAAGCTGTTGGGAGACTTCCATCACTTTACTTTACAGTGCATGTACCTGTTGTTGGGCTATTCATTTTTCTTTGAACCTCTTCATTCTTTCGACCGGGGTCAAAGTCTTTATCTGTGCCTGTAGCGTGTCTACATGCTACTTGGATTCTTGGAGTTGTGCCTCCAATTTCTGCAATTCTAGAGTCTCTATGAGGGTTTCATAAGTCTGGGCACTTCTAGTGCTCAGTTGCTTGCATTCTATGGCAAAGGTTTTTAACAGGCCAATTGTTCTTTGAGTAGTGGCCTCTCTTAGATCTCTAATTTCCTGAGGGGTCTTGGGCACAATGCAAAGCTCCATATCTATGATGCATTGTTGGAGTTGCTGGATTACTTCTTCCATTTGGGTCACCTGCTATGGAAGACGATCTTCCATCTTCACCTCTATGACTTTCACAGAGTGCAGTTATTTTTGAATCCTTTCCTAGAATTCAAGTTGCTCTACTAGAAACTATTGCTTTTCCTCATCCCACATCACTTTCAGGGAAATATTTTCCCATTCTTCCTCCTTCTGTTGTTCTAGAAGTGTTTTTTGTGCTTGCATCAAAGCTTGGGTGGCTTGTGTTGTGTCTTCTTGAGCTCATCGAAGGTGAGCTTCGACTTGATCAATGATCTACTGTAACTGTGTGGGCTCATCACCTATTCCTGATGTTTCTCTTATCACGAGTGTTGTAGACACTACTTGGCTGGATTGGAGTGCCTGCTATAATTTTTTGAGTTTGCCTTTGATTTGGTTGAAGAGCTCCTCCTGCTTTGCTTCTTGCTTTTTTTCAAGATCGAGTGAAACGTCATTCAGTGCAACAATTAAGAAGTCAAAGTCATCTGGGGTAAGGGTAGTTTTAAGCATGGTCTGTGTAGCCCTAGCTTTCTTTCAGGGGGAGGGTTTTGGTGGTGTCATCTTTATTTTCATGGAGGGATCCTCCTCCTCTCTTGGTGGATTTACTTCACGTCTATTTTTCTCCAGTTCTGTATCACCTAGCTCGTCACCATCACCTCCCTGTACAGGTGAAATCAAAGCAGTCTTCGCGGATGTGATAGGGATATATTCAACTTCATCATCCTTCTTAGTCCTTCTTGGCCTAGGTGTATCTGGCATAGCTTCAGGGCTTCCTCGTCGGGCATATTTGTGGGGTCTACTGCAACAAGTAGGTCTACTGACCATTCCTTGGTGATCTCCTCCAAGTCGTCCTCTGTCAGTTTGTAGTAGGATTGGATCTATTGTTTATGTTCATCACTGTGCACTGTAATGTAGATGAAGTGGTGATCCACGCTAAAATTCATCAAAGGTATAAACCTATGGAGTGTGTTCAGGGTGATTTGCGGTGTAGAGTAAATTATAGTTTTCAGTTGGTTGAAGTAGGTGTGGAAGATAGTGTTAGACTTCCACTACTTATTCATGTCACTAGAGTACCACATCGTATAGAACTTCACAGCTAGTGGTTTGAAAGCTTTGATCTTCATGAAAGTGTCTCCTTCTGGTAGCACCCAAGTGATGAAAGCTATGAGTATGAGTAGCCAATTAAAGTGGAACTCATACCCTTGGTCTTGTGCTCCTCTGCAATCCATCTCTAACTAGTTGATGAGATACTGCACCCAATTCATCTGTAGTCTCTCGGCGCACTTCCCTGTGACATCAACTACGAAGCCAGTCACCTGTGTTGGTCTGCTCTTATGAACTAATTTTCCTGCGATCAACTGACATGCAAGGCACACTATGCTGCTCTGGATGGAGGCTACCTTCAAGCCTCACATGCCCTTCTCTACATCACCATAAGTTTCCTTTATTCGTTGTCCTAGTGCTTGGTCAGAGGTCTTGCCTAGGTAAAAGTCATGTGGGACAGGGCCTTGCATGCTGAGTCATGTGATTCTATTGATTAGAGTTGGATCCATAGTAATGCGGCAGTCCAACCATAAATATCCACTGTGATAGCAAGACTACAACAACTTGACACATGCGTTGACTTCCTGGTGTCTGCCAAAGTGAGGGATCTTCATTACGTTGAGAAGTGTGGACTGCATGAAGTTTTGGGTCTAGGATTATGAGACAATATTAGGATTACGACCTTTGGTCTTAGTTAAGTATTTATGCAGAACCAACATGTTGTAGGTTTTGTGATCTCCAAGGTTAAAATCACTGAATTTTAGTGGTGCGAGCTTATCCTGGTCAGTACGTACTGCATGCACTCCTTTCAAAAGATACGTGTTGATCAAGTTGTACTCAAAGTCTATGGGTACACTGTCGTGGTTAATATTTCCACTCAAAGGTGGGATGTAAACCAGAAAAATGTGCGGGATCAGCTTGGCGTTTGCAATATCCTCTATGTGCTTTGTTCTTGTCTCAGTCTTGGTTCGGGAAGTTCCTGTGTCACGAGAAGTGGAGGGAGAAGCTTGGAATCATCCTAACGATGATTCTTGCACACCTTCAGACATCCTTCTCTCTGACATGACTCTCTCAACCATTAGGTCAGTCAAAAAAATTTGAACTACTTTCTCAACAGCGCTGAGCTCGTCCGACATACAAGCTTGGGTCCACTAGCTCAGGTATGAAAATGACGTCTAAGATTACGATGAACAATAAGGCAACAAGGAAATGATCACAGGGTGAAGTAATCTCAAGGTTTGAGCTCAAATTCTCACTTATAAAAAAGTATTCTACGTGTGTGGTGTGACAGACTAAGTAGGGAAACTTAGCAACAATCTACTTCCAATGGATATGGGGCCTACATTAACTCTATTCTATCCATTCTGGTGCTATTCAATGGTCCAGTTGGAACCCATAATTGATTTTCAACCCGTTCGGGGTGTAAGGAAAATGGGTATATCAGTCCAACGACTATATTACTGCGCCATGGCGAAGTGCCAGATTTCGCTATTCTGATATCTCGACGAAGCTCAATTCTTGTGATGTTTCCTTCTGCGGGGTTCCTTCTGGAGTCATCTGTAGCTTTCTAATTTTGGCCTTCTTCTTACTTAGCTTTCTATCCTTTTTCCCAGTGATCTTAGTCTTGGTCACCCTATTTCCATTCTAAATCTTATCTTCTCTTGACATAGTCACTTCACGTTGCCTAGGATCTTTCCTCAGATCTAAGGGTGATACTCCTTCATCATATGGGTTAGATATTTCAGTCTTTTGTGGTTCCTCTAATGCTCTTATAGCTTAGACATCCAGGTTCCTGGTGTTTAACAACAGAGATCTGTTCTCTTGTTCCTCCATCAAGTAGGAAATCCTTCTAGTCATAAATTCCATGAGTTCTTTCTTATTCTGTTCTAGGGTTTCCTTTTCTTCTTTCCTCTAGATCTTGTCTTTTTCAATCTAGATCTTTCCTAGAAAAGCTAGAAATGGGGAATGGTCCTCAATAAATTTAATGACTTCAAACTCTTTCACTGTCGAAGTTCCATGGGTATTCATAGCTATCTGGTTAATTTTGCCACATAGGGTTACCATTTTGCCTTTAAATAATCTGATAGTTCCTAGTGAAGGAACCAGAGCAGGCCTTCCTAGGGTTTCCCAATTTCTTTCTGTCATAATATTCATTAGTGTTCCCTCATCCAAGGCACAATCAATGTCAAAGTTTCCTATTCTTACTTCAATTTTCTCCTCTTCTTCAAAGATTTCTGACAAACTGACATCCTTATGATCATCTAGGGTTTCTTTTATTTTCAGTAACATGATCTCTAATTCTTTCTGGGGTTCTTCCATAATTTTAGTCTCTTGATCTCCTTCAAAGTTTTCTTGTTCCATATTCATCTTTTCAAGTCTAGCAATCATTCTAGGGCAATCCAATACGTCATGGTCCATAGCTTTACAACAGAGCCAACTAGGGTTTCTCCCAGGGCATTCCTTAGCAATATGGCCTGGTCTTCTGCAACTTTAACAAAGAGTTAATCCTCTCTTTCTCTTCACTAATCCCCAACTCTTCTTGTACTGAGTGCTAGGATCATAATGCCTACCCTACAAAAATTTCTTTCTAGGATCCTTCATCCACTTGTTAGTCCAGACATTCTTTCTATGCATAGGTATAACATGTCTATCATTATACTTATCATATCTATTCATATCAAACTTTCTTTCATCTATTAATGCCCTAGTTTTTAAGCTAGGACAAAATCTATCAAACATACCTAGATCCATGTTCTAGAAAAAAAACAATTCACTTATTTACAGAGCACAAAAGCTTCCAAATCTAAGAACTTTTGACTATTCTTACCTTTATTAGAGCACAGAGCTTACATATCTTACCTCTTTTCTGCATATGTGACTTCTTTCTTTCAGAAATTTCCACTTTTACTTTTCTTAGAGCACAGAGCATTCAGTTCTTGCTTCTTTTCTTTGGATCTAATCTTCCTTTCTTTAGATCTGACCTTATTCGTGGTACAAAGCTGCACAAGTCGAGTAAAAAGCTATGCACTGGGGAAATGGATCTATGCACAGATATTTTTTTTGCACAACGTTTCATTTTCCTCAATTCGCAACAATCACAGTTTCAAGTCCCAGCAACAGAACCATTTTTTGGCATAGGGGCAGACCCTGGGTTCAACGCTCAAGAGTGCACCAACAAAACCCTAACTACTGGCCCTTTCAACAACATCTGTGAAGAAGATGAAGTCTCACCCGAGGTAGAGGCAGGGGTGGTTTCAGGACTCAAGTGTCTGAAACCTTAGCTAGGACACCGATCTGTGATTATATCTATTACAAGGCACTTAACATAGATCATTCATCTATATTTAACCCTTATGGTACTTCACAGATAGCACAGAACATTGCAGTGAATACTTAGACTAAACATGATTCAATAATTATCCACAAACACAGATTAGATTCAATAGATCAAGCACTAAACATCTTATATATCAGATCTAACATTCATTATTTTATCATAAGAATAGAGCATAACTATATCTACTTAATCACATAAATCACTTAGCCAAAAGGAAAAAACACTTAGGTCAAAGAACAGAGCACATTACACAGAGTTACCGTGGTTCACCCCCACCCTAGGGCTATGTCCACAAAGTCTTCTTCTTTATATTATCTCGGTCAAGTAGTTACAACACAAAGCTTCAATGACCCTTACTTCGCACAGGACAAAAGATCTGCACAGCTCGCTAGATCCTTCTTCCTTGCACTCAACACAAAACCACAACAACTTGCACTTACCATTCTGATCTCCTTACAATCATGCACAGAGCACTTGTGATACACATCCGAACACACATGTTAGGGTCCTAACCCACACATAGGTAGAGCAATATATTTGGATGTAATAAAGATCAATATTAATAAGGCCTTTAATAAAATAGAATAAGGTAGATGTAAGAAGACCTAATAGAAGC
>CBVK0100352102.1:0-21529 GCA_900067695.1 Picea abies
TCATATTCCTTCTACATGGATTCTTTCCATTCATCATGAGAAGTGGATTCTTCAAATAAATTTGGTTCAAAGTAAGTATATAAATTCAAGTCACAATCATATGAAACATCCATGTCATCTACATTACCTAAATTTGAATTATATACATCACACCCACCTTGTATTGAGGAACTTATTGTTCATGTCTTTCTGACCTCATCAGGATGAACACTTTCAAAAAAAATTATTAGATATTTTGGTGGACCTTTCTAAGATGGTCTAGGTTGCATAGATGATTGAGATGGTGTTATGTTCTCAACAAGATTCAACCTTTAAATCATCTCAATCACATCATCCAAATGAACTTCAGTTTATGATGAAGTGGATGGAACTTCTTCATGATGGGGAGATGGTGATTCAAAAGGAGATTCCATAGATTGATCCAAGATAGGGACCCCCCCTTCAATATTTGGAATCCCACCATCAAATTCATGATATCTCTTTACATTAGTGAATTTATCCAGATAAGCAAGTTGTTTCGCAACAACTTTGTCATTCTTGGAGGATTAAAGAAATACTACATCTATGGAAAGAATGAATTTATTGTTTACCTCATTGTAAATATGATGTCCCTTGGTATAATTTGAGTACCCCAAGAAGATTCACTTCTGGATCCTTGCATCAAGAATTTTTATTTTCTACTTAGGAATTAAGGCATAGCAAGTGGAACCAAACACCCTTAGATGCATCACCGATGAAATGTGGTCATACCACATTTCATAAGAAGTCTTGTCTTTCAACAAGTACACCTAAAATATCCTTGTGTAATCATCAATAAAGGACACAATATATTTATTTCCATTTGAATAAGGAACACGCATACGACCAGACAAATAAGAGTGTATCAATTCATTTTTTCTACATGCTTTGGAAGTAGAATCATGAAATGGTTGGTTTGCATGCTTTCCAAGGATACAAACATCACATTGTTTCAAGTTCCTAGGAATAGTAGGAAAACCAGAAACACCATTTTTTTTCAAGAAATAAGATCTTCATAATTAATCTAACCAAATATAGGATGTCTCGGAAGACTAGATGACATTCTACCTTCATTTTGATGAGAGAGGTTTTTAAAATTCTATGCATGACCAGATTCCCCTTTTAGCTTCCAAAATATTCCATCTTCGAATCCAGTCATGACAACCATGTTGTTAGAATATTTCCTTATTTCCAATTTTCCATTTAAGATATGAATAGAGTGGCGTTACTATTGGATTTACACAAGGGATAGAAAGTTCCTTTGTAGCTTAGGAAAATAGAGAACATCATGCAGAAGAACATATGAGAGTCTAGGAAATTTAATCTTGATGATTCACATTCCCAAAGTTTTGAGACTCAATTTATCTACAACATACACTATGCCAATTATATTTTCATTGAAATATTTGAAGGAGTCTCTTCAGAATGTCATCTAGGAGGTTTCACCTATGTCAATAACCCATACATCTCTCCAAGAAGTACATGAAGTTTTAAAAAAATATTTAGTTATTCCTATATTGCAATGGGAAACAACATAATGAGAAGATTCAATTACTTTACCTTTCACTAGCTCTAATGTTTTACCTTTGTATTCTTTTTTACTATGTTTGTATTTAATCTTCACCCATGTGATTCTGTAGTCATTTTATTCATGTGATCCATTCTTTCCACAAAGGGTACAATGAGGATTAGATCTCTCACCTTGGTTCTTTCTACCCCCCATGCTTATGAAATCATTTCTTCCACATCCTCCTTTGTTGTTCTCTCCTTTAGAAGAATCATGGGGTTGAATATTCCCTTTTTGAAAAAGACACATAGTCTCAACATCAGAATGGGTTTCCTTATTTCCAATGTCTTTCTCATGTTCTGCAACTTTCTCCACCAAACTGTCAATTGCGATGAATTTCATTTGACCACTAACTTGCAAAGATTCAAGATAATGATAATAGGTAGGGTATAGGGAATAAATGAAGGTTGTGAGAGGGAGATATATCTTCACTCCATTGGCTTCAACTTCATGCATTATTTCTTTGGTTTTAGAAGCCAAAGCCAGAGGGTCATCATTCTTTGACTCTAGGTTGAAGAGTTTCACTAGCAGTTGTATGAGTCCCAGTTCTGAGTCAATATCAAAAAATTTGTTCAATCAATTCAGAGCATTATTGAATTCATTAATGGAAATAGTATGATGGATTAACTCTTCACTTAGTATTATAAAAATCACATCATATTATTTCTAGTATTTGTCCTTCCATATGGCATGCTACTTGTTTGATGTAGGAATGGTCGATCTTCTACTCTTCAATTGTTATTCTCTAGTAGTTGATTCAACTTATTCTTCATTGGAATCTAATTCAACTACTAATTCAAAATTTTCATTCCATAATTCATTGAATATTAAAGTGCTTTTGATCTTTCTCTACCATTCTTGGTAATTGTCTTTACTAGTCAACACTATGCCAATGATGGAGATGAGTGAATC
The DNA here is from genome assembly GCA_900067695.1 of Picea abies. Classification (NCBI taxonomy): domain Eukaryota; kingdom Viridiplantae; phylum Streptophyta; class Pinopsida; order Pinales; family Pinaceae; genus Picea; species Picea abies. Next base: position 2,498 of record CBVK0100352102.1, read on the forward strand.
CATCTTCTAGTAGAACTCTCTACACTCGCTCCTTCAAAATAAATTCAGGCAACGAATGACTTGTTCAACTCTTCTGACAAAGGATATCCATACATTACATAGAATGCCACAGAATATGAACTCATCCACCAGTTCTTGCTTGATCACTCAAGGATCCAATTTACCTATGTGCTAAGTCATAGGGTTCGCCAAACCTAAAGCTTGAGTTTCGAAATTCAATGAACCTCAAGGTTTTTCAACCTAATGTCGAACCTAAAAGAACTTGAATGTGTGTTGGAATTCAAACCTTAGGATGAATTTGAAGGAGAGTTTTATTGAGGTTTGGGATGAGGCTTCAATAGGGTTCAATATATATAGCTAAACCTAAAGTCGAACCTCATCGGAACCTTATTGAAAAATTTGAACCTGAATCGAACCTAATTGTTGTCGAACCCGAACTCGAACCTGAACCATGTGACTTAGCCTATGTGCGCCCACAACATTTCTTTCTATGGTGTTCCTTGTCCAAATAAAATTGAACAATTGTGACTTGAATTAACCAAAAAGTCCAGAATCGATAATTTATGCAAGGGATTGAGATCAAAAGTAGATTGATAGAAATCAAATAATATAGAAACACAAACCCTAAAACCTATGGCGAGGGAATATTTTTTCATACAATGATGGATTTGAAGGTATTCCCAACATGATTTAGATTTAATAGGGCACAAATATACCTCCATAGTTTTTGTTTAGGGATATTCATGGAAACCTCAAGGAAAAAAGACAAAATTTTCAATGGATGAGGCGCCTTTGACAAATACAAAACCCAAATCGTATTTCTGAAAATTGTAGAACTATCACGTGATAATATATGTTCACTCCTTAACTTACAAATATGGGTGCACCACCAGACTTGTATAACACCATTCCAAAGGATAGGTTTCTCATAAAATCGATCACGACCATCACAACCAAAGCTTATTTTGAAGCTTGGCACTAGAAATTAAGAGAGAGGAGGCCTCGATGGGAAATCAAGAGTAATGAGGTCTCAAGTAGAAAGGAACAAGGAGTAAAACCTAATGTGTAGAGATTGATTTCAAGTACACCAAGAAGGGCGTGAATGGTCATGCACACATAGAGAATCGACCTACGAATTGGGCATAAAGAATTGACTAGAGGGATAGAGGGGAAGACATAGGGATTTTTCTACATGTAAGGGGAAAGGAAACATCAAGAGGAATTATTTACGGAGTTAACCTTCACTATGATACCACTAATAGGCCTGGTATGGGCATGCTTGTAACTCCATATTTGATACTTCTCATTAACACAAACACTTATAAATACAAGTTTGAATGATGGCTGGTCTTCACCTTCTGTGTGACTCTTCCTATAACCTACAACTCTTCATATTTACAATGATATTCACATAACTAATCCAATCACAAGGATTACGTGTCCAACATTGTTTTTTCTCCTTCCTCTCCCTCGACCTCTTCTAGGAGTTCTTCCTCTACCTTGACCTCTATATGATGAAGATTCTCCTTGAGAGTAATGTTTTATTCTCTTGTTTCTTGAATCATCAATGCCAACTCATGTTTCAAATGAAATTTCAAGAAATGTGTGATATGTAGAACTATTCATTCATTCCTCATGTACTTGAAGTGGCCATATGAGCTCTTTAATAGAGAGTAATGCCACATATTTAGATTCCTCAATCATAGCCACGATTGGATCAAATATGGGAGTCAATCTTGTTAATATTTTCCCAAGTGTGTTTTGATCTATGAAGTCTCTCATTGGATTTGCAATCCCCATCAAATAGGTGAAAATATCATGCATAGATCCTATCTCTTTATTTCTTTTAATTGGAATATACATCCTAAGAAACCCTTGGGAACTTCCCCTCATTCCAAATATGGTATCCATTGTAAAGTTTTCCACGTAGACTATTATGCATTGGAACGTAGGGACATGGAGTGAGGCCAACATATGTAGAGGTAGCCAACCTAAGGCCTTGACATTCAGAACTCCTACTTATCATTCACAATAGTTAACCACTCAAGCTAACCCAACAAACTAAAATAAATTCTAACTCTTTCATTGATAATTTCTCAAATTTATTCTTATTATTTGAAGTATAAAATTATTTTCCTTGTTGATACCCTGATATGCATTTTGTAGGGTACCCTATGATTCCATTGACTTTTTTTTTGTTTCTTGCAATTCTAAAAAAAATTGATTCATGCAAGGCTCATTGAATATAGAAAAGTGACTTCAAGTCATTTTTCTTATTCTCTTTTAACTGATCTCTTTGAGCATGTGTCTATGTGTTATAATAATCTTGATCAGCTGACACTAGGTATCTAGTTTCAAATAAATCTCATAAATCTTGAGAACATAATAGTGTTTTCATATTAATGCTCCAAAATTCATAACTCTTCCCCCTTGAATTGAGGTATTCGAAGTTGATTAATACTTATATTACCATTGTTTGTGGCAATGAATCCTTCAAACTTGAAATTTTCACCCTAAAATTTTCACCCTATTTGAAGTTGTGATAATGATTGAATACTAAAGAGCATTGCTACTCTCTAAAGTTGTGATAATGATTGAATACTAAAGAGCATTGCTACTCTCTATTATTTTTTTTTCACTTGATTACATTATTTTATAATAATGTGTATCTAAAAATAGGAATGGAAATTGAAACTTATGCATGCACACAAATTTACCTTAGTATTATCTAAACACATATAATCATTGAGCATATGGTAAATAGAAATTGAAATAGTTTTACCATACTATTAAGTCAACACATAGAACTTTTAAATGAATGTTTAATATTATAAGGAGTGAATTAGAAAGTGGAAAAATGCAATTGCATGGATGAGTTTATTTTTTATGGTAAGGAAGAGCTCCATGTCCATCCACTCATGTTTTTGAAGTTTCCACACTCTAAAATCTATTTAAAATGGATCAAAATAGTTAAGGATAAAATTTCACAATAATTTTTTTATCAATAAAATGGAATTATAATTTTTATAAAACTTGAAAAAAAATAAAAAATATATTCAGTTATTAACTTTTTCTCCTACATCTACTAAATTATAACACAAAACAAATCAAAATTAATAATAATAATAATAACTAATTATATCCAAAATTAAAAAATCCTCCATCCACCGTATGTACATCAGGTTTTCTGTTAGTCTTAGTCTTTATAATACCTGATTGTTATTTGTAAAACTATCAACTAATAAATAATGTGTACATCACTTTCTGTGTTGGTCTTTATAATACTTTGATTGTTATTTGTAAAACTATCAACTAAGAAATCGTTATAATGATGGTAAGAACTTTGGAGTATTTGGTGATATATATTTCATAACGTATTTGTATCACTTATTTAAAAATTTGTTATTTATTTTTATTAATTTATTTATTTAGTAAAATTTGTTATTTATTTTTATTATTATTATTATTATTTAATTTATTTTATTATTAATATTATTTTTTTCAAGAAGTAGCCCAACATGTTTAATTTCTTTTTTGCAATAATATATTAAGAAGATACTACCCACGCACAGATCCGAGAAAGGTTGGAAAGAAGTGGTAATTATACCAGGGTTTCGACTATATCCACATTCAAGTTTTACAAAGTAGAAGTCGATGATTGAAGGTCGACTCGACTTGTATAAGAAAACAACGGGATGTTGATGGTCGACTCGAAATCTATAGAATTCGACTTGCTTGCACAATCAACATCGACTATAGGGAAATCGACCATTGCTACTAGTCGACATGTTAAAAGTGAAGCCATGGACTTGCTGGAAGAAATACTATTAATCAACTTTTGTGCGCAATTTTCGCAATCTATATTCACTTTCAAAGTGATTTTCAGCACAATCACAAGGCTAATTAAAACCTATGTGCTGATGCATTCGACCATGCATATCTGTTAATGGCCGCGCCTATACACAGAAGTATATATTTGGTTACCTAAAGTTCATTATAAGAAATTATTTTGAGCCAGATTAAAGTGTTAAGGTTAATGTTGGTGAGAAGTCCATTAGTTAATGGAGGAATCAACGCGACTATTGGAGAATGTATAAGTCGATTCCAATTCCATTCTATAACAACTCCAGCTATTCAGAATCATCCCTTGACTACATATTGCAGGGCAGGAACAAAAACCCTATATTAACAATAATGGCGATTATTGGCCACGACTTTTACCTGAACATCATAAATCTAGTGATGAAGAAAAAACGTGACCAAGCTCGGCGAGGCAAGACCACCATTTCATCAGATGTGCTCAGCAGCGTAAACATGGTATATGGTATATTAATGAATTTTTCCAAAAAGATTCAGAAAATTTCATAAAAATTCTTATTATAACTATAGTTTTATTCGATTAATGGAAACTCTGAGATAAAACTTCAATAGAACTTTTCCAAAGTTACTAAAAAATTGAGTTTATCTATTAATTAAGTCACTTCTCTATTAACTATTCAATCATATATCAGTTAAGAAGACCATATTTACTGTGTACAACCATATTTTGTTTCATTGCCACCGTTATTTGTTTGGATGGGTTATGGTTTTAGGGATGGCAGTATGCTCTAGAGGAGTTGCTGAGCAAAAGGGAGTCAAATGCCCAGAAACCTCCTGATCCGCCAGACAACCAGCAGTGGGCGAAGATATCGATTTCAACACCCAAAAACAACAGGCAGACAGAGGCCACCGCCTCTACGTCCAAGAGCAAAAAGAGAAAAAGGAAAAAAGTCAGTATAAATCGCCATTGTATTCCAGATTATTTGCTATATAATAAAATTTTAGATGCAAATCTCAATGTTTTTGGATTGAAATTTTTCATACTTTAACAGGATGAGCAGTCTGATGATGAATTCAATGAACAAGAAACAGAAGCAAGGAAATTAGAAGATTTAGGAAATGATGAAGGTCAACATTTGGATGATGAAATGAGTACAGAACAATTTGAAGATTTAAAGACAAAACCTTTGAACGAAGATGACGATGGAGAATATTCCTGTGACATATGGACTGAACTTGATGCTAGGAATTTCCCCAACATGGTATCTGCTCTCTACAGTCGTGTAAGTCCTCGATCTCTATTTCTCACATCCAAGCTTTTGTTTTGATAATCATCTGAATTATTCTAATTCTAGTTATTTTGATGGTAATGTAACAGGTTAAAAGGTTTCAGCGTAGAAATAAACCAGCATGGTACTACATATTGAAGTATGGTATAATCACTTGCGGTCATCTGGAACTTGCCTTCACCAAGGTAAATAATTCGATGTCCCCTGTGCTAGTCTATATCCTTCCATATTTATTTTAAAACAGTATATTTGTTTATTCATATCCATGGGCTTACAGGCTGAAGGTACCATGGTATTTAATTGAACACCCTCGGCCTCACGACGTTTACTGAGCATTAGACTTTCAGCTGACTCTGGTAGAATTTGTGATTTTGATCGTCCTTACACGTTGACAGATATTCAGTCACATTTAATACATATTTGTGACTTCTATCTTTATAGATGAAGTTTATTTTTATTTTTTCCAGGGAACTATATAAAGTTTAATAGCAATTTATATATAATGTTAATAACCAGCAAACCCCGAAAATGTTTGATTTTCATGGTCAAAAAATATGTTTTTTTAGAATTTATGATAAAACCAAACTTTAATAAAACATTTTGTATCCATTCATTTGTTGCTATATACTCTTTCTCTATATATTGATCCAAGATGGAGAACATAACCACTTATGGATTTCCTGTCATAGACATCACCTCACCCAAATCCAGATTAGTGTGTCCTACAGAAGAAATTGGAGATTAGTAGCGCAATGGATGGCATACTGTGATGTATCATGGCTATAGGGAAAAAAAATTTAGCAACCAACTAATGCCTCTTGTAGTGTGTGTTAAATAAACTAGGTTTCGAACAAGTTGTGGATATAATGTACCATCTACCTTCATGAAATGACATTCCTTGATAATCTTTGAATCCATTGAATCAAGCATTTTATTTTTTTACAAAAGATCCATTGCATGTTTTGATTGTGAAATAAACAATCCATCATATAGTTTACAAACTTGTAAATTAAGAAGCACTCTTAGATCATTATATCAAATATTCTTTGAAGGTATAATTTTAAAGTTTTAATCAACACAATATTTTGGACCAAGAATGAGCAAATCATCTACATAAAAAGATAATAAGAAGGATTTCTCTTTGAACTTTGTTTACATTGAGATTTGGATCTAATTTGCAATTTTTGAACCCATATTGTTGGAAATAAAAATCTACTTTTTATGCCATGCCTTTGAAGAATTTTTAATTCCATAAGGTGATTTCTTCAACATGTAAAAAAATAAAAAGTGAAGATGTTTTTTATCCAATATACCAAGGGATTGGTCCATATATATTTATTCATGGATATACCCATTCAACAATGTATTCTTAACATTGAATACGCCAGCTGAGACTTGAAGCAAGACAAACAATTATTTGAATATATTCATTTTTTATTTGAATTTTCTTGTGACCCCATTTGAAATTCAATTCTTCTCAACTTTGAATTTGAATTGCTCAATATTTGAATGTGCGGACCCAAATTCTCCTCTAACAGAGTTCAGAATGCTTTGTTAATCACACCAGTCAATAGCGCTCCAAACCAGCCATTATTCCATTGTGACCGAGTGTTGAATCCTTGACCTTACATCCTTCAGAACTTATCGCTTGGAACTTACTCCATGTGATCTCGATCTCTGTCCAATCGCTAAACAACGTCGTGGATTAACTCTCCAAGCCATCCGACTCTTTTCACCCCTTCAATTTTTACTATTGATTGTCACATGATGAATGGTCCAAGTTACATCTCGGAGTCGAGCTAGCTACGGATAATTTTGGTCAACGATCAATCTCAACCATTGATTTCTCTCCTCGATGAATGGTTCTGATTTATTGTCAGAGTCACAATCTCTGCCATCGGTCCCTTCACAATCTAAGATCAACACTTAACCTTGGGATCCCTTTTTCTTCTCTTTGCTTTGTAGTTCTTTATCACACTCCTCTGAAATCCCCATTTCGATAGCTTAAACACTCTTCCCACACTCCGAATACACTCTTCCCACACTCCGAATACTTGTAAGCTTCTCCACCATTGATCAATATAGATCTACGATCATTGCTCATTATCCTTTACTTCCATTGTGCTAAGTCTTTGTTTGTGAATCTGCAAGTACTTGCCACATGTCACTTTTATACTCGTGGATCCAACTACCACGTGTTGTTTTCTTATTCGTCCATTTCGTCACCACATGTCACACTTTCATTCATCGATGCCACATCCGAGTCTCTGTCAATTGCCATGTGTCACTTTGACGTCCTGCCACTTATCTCTTCCTAAGTTGTCAATCTATTCAATTCTGAAAAGATATCCACTGTCTATCGGTCATGCTTTGTCGGAATTCCTCCCATTGTTGGACTCTGATGGTCCTACTCCATTCCTCGATCGGTATCACTTCGAATATATCTCGACTGTCTGTTGGGGTATTCCCTTTACAATCTAGGTCATTGATCAGGGTTTGATTTCACTATCCCTTATGGAACTTGAAAATTTCATTTGCATCGTTGATATATTTCCGATCAATATCCATCATCCATCCGATTTCACCCGTAGGAATATCCTTCCAACTCTATACTTCGAACATTGAATCTGAAAGCCTTGCTATCTCAATTAATCAAGGTAGATTCGATCGCATATTAATCAATTTCAACCTAACAACCCTTATCCTATGCAAATCTTTTAGATTTCAATAAAATATAGGAAAATGCATTAATTCAAAGACCCCCCTAGGTCGAATCAACAAGGTTGAATTAGGAGGGAAAATGCTCTTACATTAGACTCCAAGGGATAAAATGTTTCATGATCTCTTGATCATGAGTCTCCAAATAAAATGTTTCATGATCTCTTGATCATGAGTCTCCAACTACTAAAGTCCTTTGGGATCCCAAAATTTTTGTTGTTGATCACCATTCACTGCCTTGTTGCTATATGCAAACTTCCATGATCTTGTACCTTGCTTTTCCTCTGTGAAAACTCATTTATCTCAGAAAATTCTTTGTCAAGTTCCTCTTGACTCATCTTCCTTCCAACTTATTTGGCATCCTCTCTCCTCTGGTGTGGCTTCTTTCTAAACCTATAACATGACCATGAATAGTCATCACCATTCCTCTCTTGTGAACTCCTCCTAGTTCACTATGAGTTATTTCAAGCCTCTTTGTAGCAAGTCTCCTCTACTTGCCACTCAATACCTCACCAAGATTCCTCCTGAGATTTGTATTTTGGTATTACTTTGGTTCTCTCCACTAGAATATTCTAAGCACTCCTATACTCCTCTCTAGATCTACACCCTTGTTGACTTTCTCTAGAGAAATCCTTTTGTCCTTTGCACTTTCAATCTCCATTTGGAAGTAATTAGAACATTTGTTGTTGCAAGGTTCTGCCACAAATTCTCCACTTAAGAGCTCTTCTTTCTCTTTGTCACAACTCTACTAGTTGTTGGTTTCTACTAATTCTTTTTTTTCTACCTCCATTCACATATTATATCTTTACTCGATTTATTATCATTAAAATATATGATCAATACCTATAGTAATCCACTAAGAAATTATATATCCAATTCCTTTTTCTTCTTGTCTGAAAAAATCTTCACAGGCTCCCTTATGCAACATCGAATTTGTATTTTTTTCCTTTCTATTCAGAGAAAAACCCTGCTCAGATACCAAAAGTGATGACCTCCTAGCCTTAAAACCACATTATGTAGAATTCTCAAAATTCAATTATGCTCAACTATGAATTAGAACTGCTCAATATTTGAATGTGTAGGCCCAAATTATCCTCTAACAGAGTCTGGAATGCTCTATTATTCACACCAATTAATGGCTCTGCAAACCAAGCATTATTTCCTTGTGATCAAGTGTTGAATATTCATCCTTACATCCTTAGTCACTTATGCCTTATCACTTACTCCATGTGAGCTCGATCTATGACCAATCAGAAAAAAACATCATGGCTTAACTCTCCAAGCCATCAGACTCTTTTCACCCTTTCAATTTTTACCATTGATCATCACAGGATGGATGATCCCAGTTACATCTCGGAGTTGAGCTAGCTATGAATAATTTTTTTCAATGATCAATCTTGATCATTTATTCCTCTCCTCGATGAATGATTTTGATTTATTGTCAAAGTCTCAATTACTGCCATCGATCCCTTCACAATCTACAATTAAAACTTAACCTTGGGCTCCCTTTTTCTTCTCTTTGTTTCAGAGTTCTTTATCAGAATCCTCTCAGTCAATGACACTCTAGAATCCCCATTCTGACAACCTAAACTCTCTTCCTATACTCCAAATACCTGCAAGCTTCTCCATTGTTGATCAATGTAGATTTATATTTACTGATCATTAGCATTTGATTCCATTGCACCAAGTCTTTGCCAGTCAATATGTATGTACTTGCCACATTTCACCTTTATGCTCGTGGATCCAACATCCACATGTCGCTTTCACATTCATTCATGTCACCTCCACATATGACACTTTAATTTACTGATTCCACATCTAATTCTTCATTAGCTTCCATGTGTCACGCTAGTGGCCTACCACTTGTCTCTTCGAGAGTCATTGATTTATTCAATTCCAAATAGATCTCCATCGTATACCAGTGATTATTTTTCATAATTCCTCCCCTTGTCAGACTCCGATGGTCCTGCTCTAACAACAAATAGAATGTCACCATGCATTGTTTGCCTTGCCTCAATCAGGATCACTTCGAATGAATCTCGACTATCTATCGAGGTCCTCCCTTTAGAATCTAGCCCTTTGATCAAGGTTATATTCCACTATCCCTTATGGAAATTGGAACTTTCATTTGCATCATTTATTTATTCCCCGATCAATCTCCATCATCCATCTGACTTTTCCCGTTGGAATATCCTTCCAACTCTATACTCCAAACATAGACTCTGAAAGCCTTTCTCTATCAGTCGACAAGTGTCTTCATTCAAGTATCGACTTCTTAATCCAAATAAATCTTTTTCATCTATCACTCTGGCTTTGTTGGGGTAATTTTTCTTCCCATATCCTTCTTCCTACAAACACGTTGTTCTGAAGGATTTACACCATCACTTCGGAGTCTGAACTCAAAGTTTATCCTTCGTCCTTGATCTGGATAAGTCTATGCTCCAGATATAATTGCATTTGCTCATCCTTCAACACACGGAATTGATCCCACTCTAAATATCAATGATAAGGATTGAATCATACTCTTGATTGAATGGTGGTTGGTTCCTTTGCTTGAAAAGGGTTTTAAATCTATTCTTTGACCTACACATAGAGATAAATTTGATCTCTTCTTGTCCTGACTACAAATGATTTGACCACAAACTCAATCGATCCTTAACCACATTTTGGCATCCATCTCTTCATTGATCGATTTAATCAATTTCATTTTCATGAGGGTTAGTCCCAAATTTTGGTCTGAACCCACACAATACTTCAAGCCTCAAGTATTCAACAATGGAATATTAATAAAAGGAGACATTGATTTCCACACTAACATAGAGAACCCAATAAACACAAGAGTTCTATTAATAAAATTGTATACATCAAATTATACATAGTCTTTCCTCTCCATGTCTGATATAAAATCAATTTGCTTATTCCTAGCCTTAGGCCACACTTGGCCTCTTATACACACCTCTAACTATTTTCTCTCAGACCGCTTCCTCTATATCTCAATGCCCTTAGGCTTACATATTTAATTACAAAGCATTTTGACACCAAAATTTCATTCAGATCCTAAAATATCTCAACTAAAAATTCCCCAGGTCCACTAAATCCCCAAGAGATCTACACACAGCTAAAGATCTCTCTAAATATTACAAGCTATCGAGATATTCTTAAACAAGGCATATTCAATCACATATTAATCAATCTCGACCAAAAAACCATTATCCTATGCAATTATTCTATATTTCAATAAAACATAGCAAAATATATTAATTCAAATACCCCCCTAGGTCTAGTCAACAAGGTTGAATTAGGAAGAAAAATGATCCTACATCAGAAACCAAGTTAGAGACATAAATATTTTAGAACAAGATTTGATGTCTCTTTTTATTGATCCTCGAACTAGAGTATGACCACTTATCAACAAGAAACACATTTGTATGGATTGGTGCATCCACCTATAATTTGTTGAAAACTAGATGGATAGGTGGTTCATGGTCTTTGATAAACCTCCTTGCAATAATAAGGATGTGCCTTTATATTTTTTGAGGAAATTATTGGTGGAATTTATTTTGGGTCACCATGTGAACTACTTCGACATTTGCGATTTCCAGGGGGTGGGTCAAGGGTCCTCATAGGACTGAGAGTGTCCTAGGTGTGATCCCATGCTAATTCTGCGTCCCCCTAGGTGAATTCCTAACCCTCGTTCCCAATATCCTCCCATTGCAGAGGGCTTGCAACATGCACAAGCAACTTTATCATCCTTGAATCAAAGTATAGTGCACCATGGTATTTTTGTTACACTATCTCGGTACGAGGTGCCTACTAGTCACATTGGCAAAGGGTTCATATCGTCAACCTCTAGAGAATATTACAGTGAGGATAGGGCACATGGATAGAGAGGTCATTCATGTGAGACTCACACATGCTTGAGTTGCAGGAAAAATTTATATGGGCCTATGGAGGTGAGTGGACATGAGATATTCATGGAGGAGGCTCGTATTTTAACCATCTCTATGTTCTTCATTGTTATATATTTATATAGTATTCTGTGTATTTATTTCAATATTTTATTGTATGATATCTTGCAGTTACTACACCCCTATATAAGACCCTCTAGGTTGATAAATGCATCATTTTTTTCTCCACCATTGATGAAATAATAGAGTCAACCTTCTCATTCGCTGTACCACATACACAAGAATGTGTCACATTTAATAAATTCCCCATAGTGATTTCTTTATTTTCTGGCATCCTGAAATTTTTAATGTTCTTGTGTTTCTACAGGTTGTGGTACCAAGAATTGTCGAGCAATATCCACCTGGGATGGACAAGTCACCTACTTCACAAGTATCATGTGTTTATTTATGTCTCATTTGAATCTCAATTTTATTGTATTTTTGTTGTTGAATTTTACTATTTGGTAGTAATATGTCTCCAGATTGTCAATATTTTCTCCAGTTACAGTGCTAGTCCAATCCTTGGGAAAACTGGCATAGATTTTGGGTTACATGTTTCCAAGCCAAGTGTTATGCCATCACTTTTATAGGTTTTGGGGGTTCATTTCCACTCACCCCCACCATATTTCATATTCTATGCATCCTTAGTGGTCACACCCATAGGCCCCACCTACATCACCTCTTCCATTGCATCCATCCACAGTGGATGCACTTGTATGCCACCCACCCCCAACATTATTTCCATCTATTCCATCCACTGAGGCATACACAATAGATGTTTCCTTGGAACAAGTTGTATAGTCGAGCACTCCACCTGCCAACAACTCTCCATCGTTTCCTGAGATATATTGGGCACGGTGTGCCATTTTGTAAAACATGTAAAATTTAGATGATGTTGAATATATCATGGCAATGGAAATATATCATGGAACGTTTTTAATGAATCTCATTGTTTCTTCATTTTATGTTGATGAATGTATGAATTTCAAAGTGTTTTGATTTCCAGTCTTTTCTATTATATATGAAATTGAAACAAATAAATCTAATCTAAACGGATTTAAAAAAAATTATTCTCAAAAGATAACTTTCAGAAACAATTAATAGAAACAATTCTGTATCTCTATTCTTTTAAGAACTAATTCCACATAAAAATATCGCTACAAGGATATTCCTAGGAAACATAGATTTACATTGTTTTAGAAATGGAGAAACCTACATGGACAAAATAATCCATTAGTTGAAATCAATGCACAATTTGGGATTATGTATGGCTTTGGGATAATGAAGACATGATGAGAAGATGAAATGGGATTATGTATGGCTTTGGGATAATGAAGACATGATGAGAAGATGAAAAGTCAAAATCAAAATATCCAATAACCTTGAATTTAATATCTCTTAATATGATTTTGAAGGTGATGTTAAAAAAAAATATGTTACTAATCAAAATCATGTTAGTATTTTGAGGATCCAATAATAAGAATCATGTAGGATATTCCCAAAAAGAATCTCTAATTACTCTTTCAATAAAATATTCATACACCTTCACAAAGAAGTATACAATGACATGAAAAGGAGGAAAGAGATACAATGACATGACTAGAAGCATTCTTTCTTAGGAGGTTGGCTCAAGTAGACAGAGAGTAGGTGATAAAGAACTTAATAAGAAGTATAAACAATCAAATCAACTAGATTCCCTATCTTAGCACTCTATAAATCTATTTAGTTGATAAATAGACAACAAAGGTAACTTTTTGAACCAACTTTGAGACTCGAAACTAGCCTTTCCGATCTAGAGAGGGATCTCTCAAGAGGCATGATATCCGCATAGGATTTGGCTTTGAAAAAATGGCGGCTATATTTAGCATAGGATTTGGCTTTGAAAAAATGGCGGCTATATTTAACACCTTGATGCGATGGGTTCTGGTTATATTGGCACAAGAAACTAAGACTTGGGATATGGAGTCTATTTGAGGAAATGACAGAGACGAATGACTCAGTGACTGAGCTTGAGAGGATAAGGCTAGGCGAGCAACAGTCTTTAGTGTAAAGTTGTAATGTGTGCTAGGGAGAAGACAGAGGAAGTAACTAAGATCACCGTTGCGGGCGAATTCAGAGTTATCTTTAAAAGAAAATGTTTTGTCTAAGTGGTGTGAACAAGGGGCACTGCACAATGAATCCACAGGTTCAAAAATTCATTCCGAAATAGATAGAAAAAGATATGAATAAAGATAATAGGAAGTAAATATGAAAATAAATAGGCACAATACATATGAATTCCACAACTAGACTATTTTCATCAAATTATAGGACCTTTGCATTAAGTTTCAGTCAAAAAATTCAAATTACATACAATAGTGGTCATCTACCAATTTTTCCAACCGACCTGGATTATATCGAAAATATGAAATATATAAATGAGGGCACCGCTTGGGCTACCCTTTTTCTAACTGCTAACTCTAAAAAACTAAGAAATTTAGTGGCATGCATCAGAAACTCTCCAAATGGCGTTTTCCAAAAATAGACAATAATCATGTTGGTTCACATATGATTATTTGCAAATTTTCCATGAGGATCTGATTGTTGGACAAGTTTTAATATAAGGAAAATATGTGTCAGTTTTTCCCTTCGATTGGATGTTTGAGAGGAAAGGTGTCCATGAGAAAATCGCTATCTATTGTAATGGCTTTGATTTCTTCTACGCACTCATTTGCTAGGAAAAATATGTGCGCCAGGTGGTCGTTTGATTATCACAACCATTACCAAAGTGGTAGGATTCTTCCAGGGAAATGTGCCCCTCAAAACTGTCAAGATTTATCTTACGTTTGCAGCTGTAGAGACAAACACCTGATAGGCTTGTTTTTTCCGTGCACTGGCGAGAGCCGCATGGGCCTCCTTCTCAACCGCTTTGCATGCTTGCGAATGCTTCATGTGCCCTTCGTCTGATTGCCTTTGTGATTCTCGAAGTTGTTCAATGGTCTCTTGCACCTCTCTGGGTTGTCTTTTTAACCATGCCATGTTCTCTTCGTGACCCTGTGTTGTTGATGCTTCCATAGTTTTTTATGCTAGTTGTTGCCTAACCTCCATGTTTTCTTGATAGAGTTTAGTGATAGCCTTCTTTGCCTGCTTTAAATGATGATATGGATCCTGACCATTCTCTCATTTGATATCCATTTTCCTTTCTTGGCTCCTTTCGTGGCTCGATCCTTGAGCAGGCTCCAGCCGAATGACACACATGAGTAGTTCTTTGACCATTGATATAGAAAGTGGCTCTTCTGGAACTTGGACTTCCTCAGATTCTCTTTTCGTCCTTGGCCTGCCCCTTCTTCGAGGCATTTGTTGTTGGGGGGATAAAACTTCTACTGTCTTTCCTCCCTATGAAAGTATTTCCATCTCAGGTTCCATGAAGTTTGATCTCATAGCCTCTATGGGTGAACGAATAACTCCTTTCATGTCCTTGGGAATGCTGGTTGTCGGTGAAAAAAACTCCAAGTCATTTTTGGGCCTAGACCTAGAAATTCTGCGGCTCCACGTGTCTCTCCTTATACTTTGGGAATTGGCCATGTCTTGACTAGTAGATGCTTTGTGCACGATCTATCTGATAAATGCACAGGGAGAGAAATTTGATCGATCTTCAATGGAAAGGGAGATTGAAAACAAAGTATAGACTTGGTTTCACAATAGGAATGGGCGTCGATCATCTGCAAATTTATAACAAGTCGGGAATAAGGGGGGATCGTTTCATAGGACAATAGATTCATGGCGATGGGATGTTTTGGATCAAACTTCAGGATTTTCATGGCACATCCCTACATGTAGAACATAGGCGATAAGGTTCGTAGGGTATGCATGATACAAACACTGTGATTTTTCCTTCCCTCAACCTTCATGATGAACTGATAATAACTGATGCACCTAATGATGCGACTTTCATTAACTACCTGACTCAACTTGGGGCACATAGGGAATGATTCCTAAACAAGACTCGACTCTTTGGAAAATGCATACTTGTACTTCTTATGCACTTTCGACTCTAACATCCCTTCCCGTTTCCAAGGTCCAAATGACCACTTGCTGACCTCGACCCTGGGGTGTTACATACTCGACTTCACATGTTTGGGTGCATGGGTCATACCCATACTAAGATCGACTGTAAATGGAAAGAAAAAGGGAGGCTCTAACACTGGCTCCAATAGAGATGCTATCCTCCCCACGAGGTAGCAAAGAACAATAGACTAGGTGCCTAACCATTGGGCTTTACTCGACCTTCAGACACTAAGGGAAATACAGGATAGACATAAAACAAACTAAACCTATCGACACAACTTCTAAACTTCAACATAAACTTAGGGCCTTCACTTCTGGCTTCAATTTTCTGCTGACCTATTGACTCGATGCAAAAATAAAATGACTATTTACAATGACCCATGACTTAAATGGATTTTCATTTGTGAGATAATGCTTGAGTAGCTTGTCATTTACAGTCCCCTAACCAAGGCATTATCTATTTATCCCCTCTAGAAAATAATCGTTGTTCCCACAATACGCGCTAATTATGAATGGGCCTTTCCAAAGGTGGTTGATTTTTCCATGCTTACCCTTATCTTCATTTCTCACATCCCACCTTAGCACCATCTCCCCTACCTGAAAATATTCATGTTTGGAATGTTTATCGAAATCTTTCTTCATCCTCTCCTGATGGAGTTGCGACCAATTATACACTTGTTCCCTCGTCTGATGTGTGTGAATTAGTTGGTTTAATATCCTTTGTGAATCATTCGGTTCGACCTTCTGTCCTTGCAATAAATTTTTGACGGGCAGTCCCAGTGATGTAGGAAATATTGCATCCATGCCATAAATGATCTGAAAAGGACACATTGAGATGGACTTCTTGGTGATAACATGATTTTCCCACAGCGCATAGATAAGATTTTTGTGCTAGTCCTTCTTTTTGTGTTGCAAGAGTTGCTTGATGATCCTAGTTAGGCTCTTATTCGAGGATTCTACCAAACCATTTCCTTGTGGATAGTACGTCATAGAATTCCCCAAGGTTATGTTGTAATCCTGAAAAAAAATTCCATCCTCTTAGACTTCAACGTGGTCGCATTGTCTATTATGATTTTTACAGGACACCCAAATCTTGACAGAATGTTTGTCTCCAGGAATTGGATGATGACCGCATTGGTAGCTTTCTTTGTGGGGACTGCCTCTATACACTTTGTGAAATAATTGGTGGTAGTGAGTATCCATTTGTGTTGTGCAGAGGATGGTGGATTTATTTCTCCTATGAAATCTAGACCCAACTGCATGAAAGGTGCTTCAACTAAGATCGGATTTAGTGGTAGGGGTTGCAACTTTCTTCTTCGTTCAAAAATATGAAATCCGTGGCAGTTGGAGACCTCTTTATACACATCAGAGAACATTTTAGGCTAGTAGTAACCTTCCCTCAGGATTTTGTGCGTGGTGTCCTCTGAAGTCACCTTTGTGGAATTCTTGTATGGCCTGCTTCATGTCATCTTCAAACAAACAACTCAACAATATTCCCCTGGGGTCTTTCCAGTAGAGTGAATTGTCTAGGATGCAGAACTTAACTTCTTTAATCTTGATAAATCTGGCCTTAGCATTACTTATGCTTGGAGGAGCCTATATATTCTCTAACACGTAGATGATGTCTACATACCATGGTGAATCAATGAACTGTTGAGGTACCTGCACAATTGTTTCTCCTTGAGGGAATTTCGATAGATCGACGATGAAATTCATTCCTACAGCATCACAATCTGATTGGGCCATTAAATTCACAAGGCCTTGACCTTTGATCAGTTCCGTAGGCTTAATCTCAATATTGTATTCCAGCAGGGCCACTATCCACTTGCCCCTCCTTCCTTCTGGGTTAGGTTGAGTCAGGATATCCTTTACTGAGTTGTTGGGAACATAAGCAATGACATAGGAGTGTAATATGTATGTCCTAAATTCCTTCAAAGACTTCACTAAGGAATACGCATGTTTCTCCATAATTTCATACCTTAGTGGAGCATTGCGCAGTGTCCGACTGAAATAGGCTAAGGGTTTCTCAAAATATTGTTCATCTTTATGCAACAACATGCTGACAATAGTGTGTCTTGAGGCGAAGGAAAACAAAATGAAATCTTTTGTAAAGTCTGGGCTGGATAGAACAGGATATTTAGTCAATGCCACTTTGATATCTTCAAAATAATTCTTGGCCTCTGGGTTCCACTTGATATCATTTCCCTTCTTGAGCATGCAGGTTATGTGTTTTATGATTTTGGCCAGGTTCAGGATGAACCTCCTCAAGAAATTCACCTTTCCCAGGAAGAATTGCACTTCTTTTTTGTTGCGCGAGGTGTCGATCTTCAGGATCCCTTCAACTTTGCTAGGGTCTATCTTTATTCCTTCCTTGGAAATTATATGTCCTAGCAACTTCCCCTCTTCCACTCTGAAATGAGAATTGTTTGGATTTAGCGATATGCCAAATTTTCTGCACTTCTGGAAAATCTTCTTCAGGTGCTCGAGTTGATGTTTTTTAGAGGAAGATTACACTATGATGTCATCCACATAAATCATGATGAAATTTTCCTTACCATTAGCAAACGTGATGTCCATTGCCCTCTAGAAAGTGGCTCCAGTGTTCATCAGGGATAAAGGCATCTTGGCATACATGAATGTTCCCCATGGAGTTGTGAAAGTTGTTTTCTCTCTGTCATCCAAGTGAACCATTATCTGATTATATCCTAAAAACCCTTCCAACATTGATGCAGACCCCCTTCTGACCCTCAGGACAAAGTCCGCTCTCAGGATCATTCAATCCCTTTCCTGAGCCAATGCGGCTCTTTCGATTCCTTGCTGGAATCTCCAATTATTAATCCACAGGTCCTTTTGGCAACTCCCCTATGTGAACAACACGAGGCACGAGCTCTACCTTCTCTGAGTGACCAAATCGCTATGACCAAGGCCTAACCCAAAGTCACTTATTGCAACTTGTGATCTCGCGAGTTCGTGATTCAAAGCTCCCGACTCCTCCTTTCCAATCCTATGATACCCGAAACGGCGATACGAGTATAGCTCCTTTCCTTGTCAGCGCCCTCCCCACATGTAACTATAGGATAGGGCTTAAATATCAGTGCCTCTTGCAACTCACACCTTCATGAGTTCATGGGTTGAACTCTCCTACCCTCTTGTTACGATCTCCCGAGACGCGATAAGTCAACGCTGGGTTGACTCCTCCCTTGACGCTTTTC
>CBVK0100352103.1:0-21527 GCA_900067695.1 Picea abies
CGACTTCAAGTCACGAAATAAGATGAAACGGCAAAGTAAGGATATGGTTTTTATTGCCAAAATCTTTATCTAAATATGATTGGACCATTCTGTTCGTAAGGACACTGATATGTTAAATGTTCGAAGATATAGATCTTTTGCTTCCTATTTTATTCATAAAGTTCATTCCTATCCCGCACAGAGAATTTTTTCGCAGTAAGCTAACTTCTATATGTATACGCATTTTTATTGCAGAAGAGCTAAGTTACAATCCCCTGTCATGGCCCCGAGAAAAGCATCCAAGGAAAGCGTTGAGGTTTTAGGACAAGGTTATGATAATGTCTCGAATGCTTCACCTCGAAGCGTTGATTCCATGCGAACCTGGTCATACATCTCAGAGGTTTTGCAATCAAATGTGGTGAACTGTTTGGACGATTCCAGTGACAACGAGAAAGATGACATGAATACCAAATACAAGATCGTTGTCTAGGCAGAGATGCACAAAGTAGCGGCCAGGCCACACCTTCTGTCTTACTTTGACATGATCCGATGGGTGCTAGATCATGTAGACATCCCTACCAGAACCATCATCAATGAGCAGAAGGTCATTGTTGGGACCTTTAGGCCAGAAAACTTACAGGCAATGTACAAGTTACCACCCATGTCAAATTTCACATACAATACAGAGTTTCTAGAGGGTTTTAAATAGAAGGAATGCTAGCAATATGTGAAAATTTTATCTGATTTGATCAAGGATTGGGTCTCACATCCAGCGAAGTTCGGGGTAGACAGCAATGGAATTTATTCCATATCTTCTTTGGAACCACATTTCAAATACATAGAGATGATGACCTATATATTGTACGAGAGGGAAGACACCACGCATTTTTTCCTCTCGTGGGTGCCCTTGATATACTCAGTAGCAGAAGGCTCTTCTTTCGATTGGGCCAAAATGTTATCAGATAGCCTGACCAGTCAGATTACAGAATATCGGACGCAGAAAGAGAGCGGGAAAGCTGCTTCATTTTTTATGTACGCATATCTCATGGATGCAGTATGTTCCATGATGCCTTTTCCCTTGATGAATTGGAAATGGGATCCATCGGATGCTGAGCCAGTCCATGTATACCATTCTAAGATTTTGGAGGACAAGGCTTAGGATTTCGTATACAAAATCTTCAACTAGGTGATGGTACCGATGCATGTTTCCATCTTCGGTAATCCTCCACCCAGGATATCGGATAGCATCACGACAAATTTAAGCAGAGTGGTCGACTGGTACGTGGAGAAAGAATTTTCATACATCAGGGTTTTCAGCACTTTCATCCCTCTGTATGCTTTACCCTTACTCATACTTGACAGGCTGGCTTGTTGTGAGATCACCCGGCAAACCGTAATTGGCAGTATAAGTAAAGAACTGAAAGGGTTTTCAAAAAAGGTATGGCCACCTTTTCCTATTCATTTAAATGCTTATTCATTATTAGACTTCAGGCATGAAAAGGTTGAGGCAGTATCCCTAGAAGATATAAATTTGGTTCATATCGAATTCAAGAAACACGATCCACACAGGTTCGTGAGTAATCATTTGGCCAGTTGTGGCCTTAAAAGATTTGAGCACAATAATTCGCCCCATGATGATATTTTCTGAGGCGCGAAATCTTATGAAGAGGTTTTGGCTCGAATACAAGCCCTATCACCCAAAGAAAGGGTCGATGTTGTCAGCTTACAAGAGCATAGGTAAAGTTGCCTTCCTCCAATATTACGGGGTGAAGACCCGACGACTGTAGAGGTGCAGAAAACAAAGGCCGAAATCTTCAAAGAGTCAGCACCCGACCAAGAAGAACAACAGGATAAAGAAGAGAAAGTTGGGGGCCCGAAAACAAAGTCTGAACGCTCCAAATATTCATCACCCAGCCAAGAAGAACAACAGGATAAAGAAGAGCAATTTGGGGGCCCGAAATAGGAAGCCGAAGTTTTCGATCCTCCAAGCGAGCCAACTTCGGTCGTTACTCCTGGGAAATCTTCTAAACAGGTTGGAAATCCCATCGCCTCCATTAGCCCCCTACAGTCTGCAAAGGAGATCCTAGATGCAGGTTGGATTGTGGGTGAAAAATTGACACCTATATCAGTAGAAGAGCTACCTCTGAATCAATTCTTCTTCGATAAGAAGAGGAAAGAGGTTGTGAGAAAATAACTCTACCAAGAGGTAGGGGTTGTCTCTAAGAAATTTAAAATTTTAACTGATGGGAAAAAGATGAAGAAAGTAGAATTTGTGACGCAAATAGCAGGAACATTGGGGGCTTTTTCCATGGCGAACCAATATTTAGTCGGGACCCTAAAGGATCAGCTAAAACAAAAAAATCATTTGATCAAGACGCTAGAGGCTAAACTAGCTACATCAGAGGTTGTTGCTAAAGATCAGGCAAGTGTGACTTTAGAGCAAGAAAGAATAGAAGATCAAAAATAAATTGAGCAGCTTAAAGACAATCTCGAACAGACACAGTTGAAAGTTTAGACGAATCAGACTCAAATAATCCAGCAGGGAGAATTGATAGACCAGCTTCGGGCCAAACTAGAATTCGCCGAAAGTCAGGTAATCGATATCAGGATATTTCAATCCCAGGCAATAGAGATCAGAAAAAGGTTATCGGTGACGCAGCAGGGTCTGCTTGTTAAAGTAGAAAAAATTCAAAGCAGCTTCCAACTCATTGATCAGGTGTTGGAAAACCTCTCTCTTAAAGAAAGCGATGTCGGAGCAGCTCGAGTGGCATTCCAGAAGGCTATTATAGCCACAACGAGAAGGGAAACAAGCAGTAGTTCTAGTTTTCCCATCGCAGAGCAGACCAGGGGGAATATCTTGTTGAAAGAATGGGATTGAAATATATCTAAAGGAAAAAAACAAGATATGAAGCTAAGGAAATCTTGTGAAGAAATTTTTGGTTTGTTAAGTGAGATTTGCTTGGGTTCTGATGGTGAAAGTGGCATGGAGATACTGGGTCAGATCAATACAGCTAAATATATGTTAAATATCAAGGAAAATGAAGAAAGAGAATTAGTCGAAATATCACAAATACTCAAACAGACATAGTGCAAATAGACAAATGGCTAATTAAACCGAGTATATTGTTATGCTCTATCAATGCCAAAGATCAACAGGTGGAAGGAAAGTTGTCTCTATTGATGAAAGACTGCTATATTTTTTAGGCAAATAATCAAGCAAAGCCATTTAAGTTGATATCACAGCTGGTGGAGACGTGCATTATTTGCAAGGAGCATGCGAAGAGGCAGGTTTCGGGTACCAGATGAGAACAGAGATAAAGAAATGAAACATTTTGACTCCTTTGATTGTAACCGAAAACCTTTGGAACTATTGAGATTCCAACACATAAAAATTTGTATAAATATACATTTTGAAGAAGGAAAAAGGGGCTGGACCTTTTTGATTAATTGTAATAGAGACTGTCTCTTTTCAAGAACTAATACAAAGCAATCTAGAGATTCCTAATTATGTCACTACTGTGTTATGAGTTTGTTCTCTCTGTTATTTCATATTCATTCTTATTTCACTTATATATATCTGATGAATGTCGCATTGCAATTTAGTAAAACTTCTACTACAGTGATTAATGTTTAGCTATCTATTGTTTACATTTTTTCCTCTGTATCGGCTATTAGCAGGTACAAGACCTGTAAATCTTTAGGTTGTCATATTTTATGCTTCATCAGACCATCTCTTATCTTATTTTCTTCTCCTATTTATAGAGTGAGATTCTCTTTTGATAGGAGCCTTATTCTATAGACAGCATAATGTTTTTCCCATAATTCATACATCCTTTATTTCAAATATAATGCAGTTACGGAAAAAGGCCTTTGGATTGCAATTTGCTTTTAATATTGATTTCTAAAGTTCTCTTTCATAAAATCAAATTGATACAGCATAAAAACTTTCGGATTTATTTAAATTTTGTGTTCCTCTATGACTGTCCCTGTTGTAAGACAACCCAATATTGAACCCAGCTTTACAGATCAAACCCATATCGCTTTAAATCTCTTTGATACCATACTTAAAACGGCTAACACCCGGGCAGAACTTGAACGTTCATGGGCTGCAATCGAAGGGGATATAAACATTCAGGAACAGTTGGAAGCCAGACAGCGACAACCTAGAAATCAACCCTAGCTTCCTTTCCTAAAAGTATACCCTCCTCCCTTTTTACATCCCTCCTCCCTTTTTACATATTGCTAACTTTCAGATGCCTAGACACTGTACTTTTTAAAGCCTTAAGTACAGACTCTGGAACAACAGGGACCAAGGCAGTACTTTTGCACTAGGGAGAAATTTTCCAAAATATCAAGCGAGAAGAATTCCCTGAATATACCCCACACAGCGACCCCGATATGAGGAAACTCGACGATGAAGTTTTACCGAATATCTGAAAGTCGTACCTACACATGGTAGCGATCATAACTCCAATATTCCCCTGCATAGAACTCCTGAAGTGGCTTATCGACCACACTGACACACAAATATGTTTGATCAATGACGATAATGGCGAGTGTGTCGAGGTTTTCCTTCCGGTGGAGGTGTAGAATTACTACAAGCTCAGAGACCCAAGGGAGTGGTTGAACATCCATTTTTTTATAATCTTATATGAGAAACACAACACCATCTGGGTGATGGCTTCGTGGCGGAGAGAGGATAAAATGTTCACCAATCAGACCTTTGGCCGGTACCCGACGGCCAACTTAAGAGAGTTGTATATCTATATAAAGGCCCTCATTTGTTGATTGTATGGGGAGAAATATTGTTCAAGGTTTTCAGAGGCATGGATGCCTCTAGCTTACACGGTATCTATTTCTAGGAGAGGTTTTAACTAGGGTGCCATCATTTCCAAGTAGTTGTGCATTTGCATTCAATAGGCTCAAATGCCAAAAGAAGGAGAGACTCCATCCTTCTACATGGCTTCTTATTTATTGGACGTCATCTGTGCCAGAATGAATTTGAGTTAGCATGCTTCAGAACTCTCGGTCCATTTATATTTTAGCATCTTGTGGGAGAACAGGTACAAGAAATCCTACTCCCTCATCTGCAATCAATTCATCGCGGGCATTCATTTTATGTTGTTCAAAAAAGAGTTCCCAAGACTGTCGGTTGTGGACAAAAAGATGATATCAAAGGTTTGCCACTGGTATCTGGATGAGCGCGATACCTACATTAGGGTTTTCAGAGCCACCGGAGCACCACACCTGTTACCTATGTATGTCCCTCATCAACTATGAGTAAGGGAAATATGTTACCAGACCATCATGCAAGGTTACAATGCTACTCTGGTAAAAGATAAGAAGCGGGCATTCATACCTTATTGAATCCATATAGGTTTCTACATAGTAAAAGACACCGCTAAAGCCAAGTAGGAAGGGTTCATCCAGTTAGAGTTCTGATTCTAGATTGGTCATTTTCACAATCATGACCCAAAGGTTCTAGTCCCAAAGCACGCATCGCAAGTATCGTCCTGCTGGCCATACACCCATGACAGGTTTGAAGATGAGATTTTCATAGAAAATGTGCAGTATTGGGATGAAGTTGTGGCAAGGACGGTCGATCCTAGGATGACCAAATTCAAATCCATGAGCCTAGATGAACAAGCATAAACCCTAGAAAATTTGGCTCAAGGATCCCTCCGAGCCAGAGAGTAAATAATAGCGGCCAAGATAGCAGAAGCTCCCCAAGAAGTGACCGAAACAGCAAAGATTTCCCAGGTAACCCCAGTACAGGATGGGAGTTCCCCCAAGGCTCAAGATGCATAGGATAGAGGGTTACTCATGTATGAACAGGCTGAACATATGATGAATTAGATGTGAGATAACCCGAACCTCATCAGGATGCCAAGGCTTCTGATCGATAACCCAGAAGAAAGTCTGATGGGACCAAGCACCCCTGAATTCATAGACCTTGATAAAATCAATAGGTTATATGACTCTGAATCCACAATGCCACCGGCTGGATCACCGATAGGTATTGTAACGCAGCCAGAGGAAGTTGGGGTATTAGTAGAAAAAAGTGCATCAGACCCCCTCCGCGAGATAATTAAAATCTATGATGATGATGAGATCCCAGAAGTATCTCTTGGGACCCCTATGCATGTCGAAGAAGAAAAGGGACCTGAGAAGACATCTTCTCCTTTCCCCAACGTCCAAACCCAAAAGGTCTCGCAGAAAGAAAAGGAAGCCTAAAGTGTCCCAGACACTAAGTTTCCCAATGCGCCGACCACCCAAGTAGATAGTCCTAGAGATGAGTCGAAGTCTGGCAGGCTAGAGGAAAGAACCCTGCAGCAGGAAGTTGGCGTTTCAACAGTCGATGAACAAGTAAGTATCATGTCTATCCCTGACACCTTTATTTATATCGGTAATCAGACGCCCGATGAGCGACAAACAGAAGTCGGTCCTTCGAAGCATAATGAGGAAGCTCTAGAACCTGATCTTGAACAAGTGTACACCATCGGAAGTCTCGGGCATAAACTCACATGGGGGGATCAGCAGATTCCCGAACTTGTGAATGAAGTAGCTGACATACACACTACTTATGATAGGAATGAAGTAGCTGACATAGATTATGATAGGAAAAGGAAGGCTATCATCCAATGGACCACCAAGAAAAGGAGGATCACTTTGGATCACTCCATCCTCATCACTACAGAGGAAGATTTGATAAACACACAAAATGCCATAACATACGAACTTATCGGCGTAGGGAGAGCGATCTCAGACGCCACCCTAGACAGAGCAATAAGAGATGAGAAGGATTTGGCTGCCTCCCTAAAGGAAATAGAAAATTTGTGCCACTTGGCTAAGTACAATCAGGACACCACACATGTTGTAGTGTACCTAAGGAGAGAATTACAGGAGGCCTACAGCAAGTTCATAGATGAGTGGAACTTATTCACCACAAAAATAGTTGAGCTCTAGGAAGATACTCTCATGGCACTCGCGATGTGCAAGGATATGGAGCGGTGGCATGAAAAAGAGCAGCAAGCCATGGAGAGAGTTGACTACATTGGCGCAGTCCAACAGGGTCTAGATAAAGAAGAAAACGGCATTCGGGTGTTGAACGAAAGTAGTCTTGATCACATAAATAAGTCAGCCGAGTATTGGGAAAAAATGTCTCGGGAACCACACCAAGAAAATCAAGAGAAATGGGCCAAGTGAAAGAAACACTGGAGTAAGATCAATCAGGTAATAAAGGACATCGGACTCCCTGAGTTCAGCATACCTGATGAATTTGTTGACTTGGGCGACATAGTCAAATCACACACTAAGAAAGATTCTTCATGGGCCGAAATACTAGCAAAGGTGACTGACACAATGCCAGGACAGGTGCAACAATTTATGGAACACCCGATCAGAGCTCGGGCTATGATTCAACAGTTGAGTGCCATTCCAGTTAAGTATCGGGTGCATGTGATAGAGATAAGAAAAATTTATGTATCCCCAATGGAACATCACAGGTTCCCATATGCAAACACCTGCGAGGAGTTGTTCATCAGTTGGTCAGAGTATGAGAAAATTCACCCTTTCAACGTGATATCTTAAGATGACTGTTAGAAAATTGTTAGGATAGAGCGCCACGTGGTGATTTTTGTTTTTCCTAACTGCACTTTAGCCATTATTTTTAGTTAATTTTATGTTATAAATAAGAGCATCGACCGATTAGTCAAAGGTTGATGGTTTTTGAAAGAAACTCTCATTTATGGTTTGTTAAGAATTATTTTGGAGCTACCTTTAATTGAGAATTCCTTATGGACCAAAGAAAGGTTATATTTTCATCAAATGCATGTATGATTGGGCGTGTATTGCCTGAAGATCATATGAAGAAATTCATATTGGATATCAGGATGATGAATGTCTAGCATGAAGATGTAGTTTGCAGGATTTTCCCCTACACTTTTGAGAACTCGACCTCAACATGGTATTTTAATCTTCCTGTAGGATCTATAACTAGCTAGATGAAATTCCAGAAAGATTTTTTAGATGAATTTGTAGAAGAAACTACTACAGGAGCTTTGATGGTTGAAATATTTGTTGCCACCATGAGTTCGAAAGAAAGGGATAAATATTTGAATCAAATATTCACAACTATCTTGAAAAAATTCCATCCTGAAGCTAAACCTACCCAGGAGTTGCAAATCGTGGTATACACTAATGCCCTCCTAGATTCTATTTCCATGTTTGTGAAGAGGGTTGCCAAACGAACCTTGGCTGAGAATTTTGAAGAAGCCAAAATGATTGAATTCAAAATGAAAGGATGCAAAGAGAGTTAGGTCTCCTTAGTCAATAAAGAACCTCAACCCCCTCCCCGGAGAGGGCTATTGCTCACTAGACCCCCAAGGAAACAAGCAAAACAAGCTACTGAAAAGGGTAATGGAGACATAGAAGACCTAAAATGCATGGTTAAGAAGTTATCAAATGAAATCATAGACATGAAAAGAAGTTTCGGGGAGGGAAACCAAGGCCAAAGGCCCTGTAAGACTTTCTTTAAAAGAAACCCATAATTCAAAGCAATTGACCCCCCCAGCTAACCTAAATATCAATTTAGGAAATGTAGCATCTAATTATTTATGTACTTATCACCAAGAAAATCACTTTGAAAGGGCCTGCCCTCAATGGGTGCATGCCATGAATTTAATGGCCAATCGGTTCCTAGACGAAGTCTCCCTGACCAAAAAACCAAGCAGTTTACTTATGAATGTTGTTGATCAAGAAGAGATTGATGCACTAGAATATACAGCCATGTTGATCTGGGATCTTGACCTAATCATACCTTCCGGTGACTTATTTGAGTCTCAAGAACCACCAGCAGAGGTCTCGGTTGTGAAAACACGCAGTAAGGGTCCACCTATCTCGAAAGATCCTATTACTACCCAAATTTTGGGGGAAAGGTCAACTCTTGATCATCCGAAAGCACCCTTTTCTCCCTGTAAGAACCTTATTAGCATCCATACCTGAGAATCACCTAAACTGGATTACAACATAGTTGAATATTTGAAGAAGTTGAAGGCTAATATATCAGTTATGGACATATGTAGAATCCCTCAGCAAAAGGACTTCCTGCTACAAGCTTTGAGATCATTAGAAAACCCTACCACAAGCGATGATCAGCAAAGGAATCTAACTCCCATGGACCTAGGGAATAAAATAACAATAAACGTCTACTCAGAAGATAAGAAGGGGAGACCTTTTGTCCCACCTTTCCTTTTAATGTTTGAATTCTTCAACGGGAACCTCCATAATTGTTTGTTCGATTCAGGAGCATCCTCTAATGTTATGCCTTTGTCTATCTGTAAAAAACTAAATGCATTTCCTCTCAAGAGTGATAAACATGTAATACAACTAGACAGAACCCAGGTGAAGGTCATGGGAGAACTCAAAGATGTAATGATCAGAATAGCCATGCATCCTAAGTTTGTGTAAGTGATTGACATCATTATAGTAGACATCCCAGAAGCTTATGGATTAATGTTAATCCAAAATTGGTATGAGAAGTTAAACATATACTTTAGTACAGACTGGGCACACCTTTCACTACCATTAATGGGGCACAATAATATGATCAGGATTGATAGAGAAAGTTATCTTAAACATATTGTCACTGACCTAGAAACCCCAAATGAACCATCATCAATAGATTTCTCTGTGCTAGGCAATTATTCATGTGATTCCTACTTTGGGGACTTCTTCCCTCTTTCATATGATGTCCCTCTCACTCAGAGCTCTGAAATGATTTTTCAGGAGGAGTAGCCCACAGCGGCGGAAGAAACCCTCTTCTATCATCAACTTGTGTTAGAAATCACAAAACGAGTAGGAGGAAAAGAGCAGAGTAATAAGGAAGGGGAAGTCGACACATATTACCCGCAAGCTTAGACCCTGTACTTTGATGGATCTAAATCACAGGAAGGGCCTAGTACAGGGTGCATCCTCACTGATCCAAAGGGTAAATGTCATCTTCTATCCTGTAGACTTGAGTTTGAATGCACAAACAAAATCGTCGAGTATGAAGCTCTAGTACAGGGTTAAAGAAATCCATAGACTCAAATGTCAAGGAATTAAAGGTTTTTGGGGATTCTGAAATTATCGTTAGACAAGTAAGGAATATTATAAATTGTAACTCCCTACACCTAAATAATTATCAAAAGGAAGAGCATAGGTTAATAGAGAATTTTGAATCTTTCAATATTACAATGATCCCCAGAGAAAAGAATATCCTCGTTGATTCCCTGGCCACAGCTGCTTCAAGGTTGTCACCTCTAGAAGATTATGAAGCCTCCTGATTCACTATGGAGCTACTCTACAAACCATCGGTGCCTAAAAACATTTATAATTGGAAGGTCTTTGAAGGGGATGAACAGATCATAAACTTGTTGACTAACCAAGATAATTTTGAGGACCTAGCTATTGACGATGAAGTATTCCAGGAACAATCAATGGAAATTGATCCTCAGACAAGTCAACCAACTAAAAAATTGAAGTCTCACACAATCCTGAAGGGGATAGCTAACTTAGAAAATCTTTTTTACCTAAAAGAACGATTTAGGGGACCCAAAAATGCGAAGACCGGTAGTTCATCTACCATGCATGAAACTATAAATCTTGAAACCCCAAAAAACCTAAAAAATATAAATCTTGGTAAGACTATATCTAAGGAGGAAAGGAAGGCTTATCTCAAATTGTTCAGACAATATCAAGATGTCTTTACATGGTCCTACCGAGATCTGAAAAATTATGATACCCGTATCATTCAACACACTATCCCTTTAAAACATGAAGTGAAACCCTTCCAACGGAAGCTCTGAAAGTATCATCCTTCCCTGGAGCCCCTAATGTTTCATGAGTTAAATAAACTGTTAGACGCCAAAATTATCTTCCAGGTTAGACATTCTGCATGGGTAGCTAATTTGGTTCTGGTAAGGAAAAAGTCAAGGGAGATCCGCCTATGCGTGGATTTTAGAAACCTCAATAGAGCTTTGAAAAAAGACAACTACCCCATCCGGCCAATGGAACAGCTCTTGCAAACCATGTCTGGGTCTAAAATTTTCTCTTTGTTGGATGGTTTCTCAGGTTATAACGAAGTCCTAGTTTTGGAGGAAGACCGTTTGAAAACTACCTTCCAAACCAAGTGGGGAACTTTTGCTTACAAACGCATGCCTTTTGGGTTAATAAATGCAGGAGAAAATTTCCAGAGGGATATGAATGTAGCTTTTCGAGGGTTAATCAACAAGTGTGTAGTGGTTTAATTGGACAACGTGACTATGTATTCAAAGAACAGAGAAGACCACATCCAACACTTGACCCAGATTTTCGAAAGGTGTAGAAAACACGGTATATCCTTAAATCCTAAGAAAACTATTTTTGGTATCGAAGAGGGTAAGCTCCTAGGCCACATTATATCTCAAGAAGGAACTCGCATAAACCCAGAAAGGATTAAGGCCATAGATCAACTCTCATTTCCTCACAACAAGAAAGATATGCTGTCATTCTTCGGGAAAATCAATTTTGTGAGAAAGTTCACTCCCGATTTCGCAGAAACTATCAAGCCCTTACAAAAGATTATCTGTAAAGATGTCAAATTTAAGTGGGATGATGAACGAAATAAGGCCTTCAGTGACATCAAGAACGCTATATCCCAATCCCCCGTGTTGCGAATTCCCGATTTCAACAAAGATTTCTTCCTCTACACTTTCGCCTCCAATCAATCATTAGTTGTGGTTTTGACTCAGAAGGATGATGACAACAATGAGGACCTGGTGTAGTTCATGAGAACTAACCTCCAAGGAGTAGAACTGAATTATCCTACTATAGATAAGCAAGCTTATTTAGTCTACAAAGAAATAAATCATTTCAGATCTTACATCCTTAAGAACCATAACAAAGTAATTGTACCCCACCATGTACTTTGATCCCTATTTATGCAACAGGAGATGGGGGAAAGAAGAGGGAACTAGATGGCAGTAGTCCAAGAGTTTGATCTGGACATAAAACCTACTAAACTAGTTAAAGGACAAGGATTATGCAAACTAGCAGTTGAATCTCAAGACCAAGTAAATGAAGACCCCGTATGGGATAATGAAATGGCACTATGGTGTGGTTAATCTTCATACATTTCCCTAGGGGAAGAGTCTTGGTATGAGAAATTGACTTATCTCTTGCATCATGGGACTTGCCCAGAAGACCTGAATCCCTGGGAAAGGAGAGCTCTCAGGTTAAAATATGTGCGATATCGCCTCATAAATTTGGTACTCTTCCAGGTTAATTATGATGGGGTACTTTGAAGATGCCTCGAACGTATAGATGCAAACAAAGTTCTGAAGGAAATCCATGACGGCCTTGCCGACGGACATTTTGCAGGAGACACTACCACTCATAAGATACTGAGAGTTGGCTATTATTAACCCACTTTTTTCAAAGATGCCCATGCATACGCTAGAAACTATAAAAAAAATCAATTAAGCGATGGGAGAGAGAGGAGGGCAATAGTCCCACTCCAACCGGTGATCGTTTCTAGGCCTTTTGAGCAATGGGAGTTAGATATCATAGGAGAGATTACACCAAGCTCTTTGAAACAACACAAGTACATTCTTATTGCCATCGATTACTTCACAAAGTGGGAATAAGCCATTCCTCTAACTCACATAAACAAGAAGGTAGTGATTCAATTCATAGAACAACAATTAATCAAAAGATTTTGTGTCTCTTATGTTCTTGTTTTTGACAACGCAACTTACTTTTCTTCCACCTTATTAACAAAGTTTGCACTAGAAAAAGGAATGATAATTAGATACTCTGCAAATTATTATCCACATGGAAACAAAGTGGTAGAATCAACTAATAAGAACCTGGTAAGGATATTGAAGAAAACAATTGCAGATACCCAAAGGAATTGGCATAATTTACTCCATACCGCTTTATATGAAGATAGAGTCACACCCAATGAAGCTATAGGAAATTCCCCATACTTTCTAGTATACGGACAGGAATCCATTCTCCCGAACGGGATTTATCTTCCATCTCTTCAACTGGCCCAAGATTCCAGAAGACAGCCTTCATCATCCATACAACAAAGAATTGACACTCTGCTCATGCTGGAAGAAGAAAGGGAAAAATCCAAATCAAAATTCATTTCCCACCAGCACGTCGTTAAAAGATGGTTTGACAAGCATAAGGCTAAAGAGAAGAATTTTGAAGTAGGAGACTTAGTCCTAAAATGGGACAGAGCAAATGAGCCTAAAGGAAAACATTCTAAGTTTTACAATCTATGGCTCAGACCTTTCCAGGTGGTTGAGAAGATTGGGGCAGGCACTTGTCGGTTACAGAATCTGAGGGGGGAACCTGACGCCCTCCCAGTAAATGGTCAAGCCCTAAAACAATATTTCCATTAAAAAAGATAATATTTTTGTTGAGTTTTATGTTATGCTTCATGTGCATGTTTCATAAGTTTTGTTTCATCTCGCTCGATTGCGAATTTGCCTTTATTTTCATTTTTTGTTTTGATTTCCACACTTTTGAAGGTTTTTTTTAGCAAGACAATGGTTGACCTCAAATCATGTGACATAGAGAACTTTGTTCCTAACTCATCACTCACATACAACACAAGAAGCGTTGAGGAACCTACTATTGTTTCAAAGGGTCCTCTAACGTACGCAAATAAACAACTTTGGAGAAATGCAGAAGTGCCTAATCGGCAATCTGGTGAAACCTTAAGAGAAACTTGGAAAGATGAAAAGGACTACATGAACCCCGAAGACAAAGCTAGAAACAGATTCACCTTAACCATATCACTTTGCAAAATAAAAAGACATCATCTTCTCCATCTCGCTCGGGGCATTTTTCCAAAATAAAATTGATTTTATCAAATGAGTGAATAGTAGGAGAAGGTATCCAGATAACTTCGTCAGGGCTATGGATGCTCGCTGGAAGTGGAGAAAGGTCTGTAACTAGAATTTTTTAGAAGAGGGAATGAGTCAAGGTTACAGGAAACAAAGGAGGAATAAAGGTTAAAAAAACCCACAGGCAGACCCGGAAGCATCAACCGGAGAAATTAAAATGCAAGGGTAAAAGAGGCTCTGATTTAAAACCAGTTAAGTTCTCCACTAGCTTTCGCATCAGCTGAGTCTGAAGGAAGAACGCAGTTTCTTCTTTCGCCTAGTAAGTCGCCATTTGTTGAGCACTCAACACACCCTAAAAAGTCGATGTCAAATTTTAATTTTTGGGTACCACTTGATCTTTTCCACTGACTAATTCAAATTCAGTATGAAAAATGTTGCATGTGCTTATGATTTTGTTTCTCATTTAAGTCTCTCAAAGTTTTCTTGAACATGTGAAAACCCATAACTTAAAAGACTAACATTTAATTAAAGAATCAACAGCCAAAAATTTTCCCCCGACACCCTCAAATATTCGGCATCGGGAAGAATTAAAGATAAAAGAAAATCATTCAAGAAAACCGTAGTCATCGAGCTTCGATCCTCATCGACGTTAGCAAAAGGAATTTTTCTTTTGCAACAGGAATCACACAAGGATATCGCCGATGATCGATCCCTTCGACATTAGAAAAAGGATAAAAGAGTAAGCGTTAATGAAGAAATAAAATCTTCGTCGATAACTGATCCCCAATACCTTTCGGCATCGGAGAGTTTTAGAAAGATAGTTTGTAAAGAATGTGATAAGTTGATCCTCGATTGCCAACCCCCGATACCTTTCGGCATCGGCAATCCCAGGTTTATTTTAACACACGCATCTTGTTGAAACCCCTAACTGTGATTGAGATACACGATCAAACTACCTGTCCTCATCCACCATCTGTCATTGCCAGCGTGGTTAAACATAAAATCTAGTTTTCCCCTGAGTCGTTATTGGTTCTCGAGGCCCAAGTCGCACCCCAAATTAGTATTGCCACATCAGCACCATATGAAAAAATTAATCACCATCGGAAGTTCTTCTCAGGAGGATACCAATGAGAACATTCACCATGTATCACCGATCTCCGATATTCCCACTAAGAAAGCGACACGATGGGACATTTTAGCGCTAAGATACATTGGATCTGAAGTATTTAAAGAACTAATTAATTCCAAATCTCGCATTAGTTATTAATTTGTGCATGGATCAAATCAATCATTTGAAATTGTTGATAGGGAACACCACCCTCCGTGCCTCCACTGTCAACCTATGATTAATTGAATTGCAAGGATTTGGTGACAAATCTCGTTTGATTCCAACTCATAACCCGAGTTAATTGGTTTATACGACACGATAGTTTATTCCCCATTTAAATTCTTTTGAGAAGTTCATAAACAAGGTCATCATGCACAAATAAGTTCAGATCATCTAGAAGATCAAGACAAGCAATCTTGAAGAAGTTTCCAAGGTCCAGTGAGTATTAAACAATAGGTTTAGCAAGCGTTACAGGTATGTACCAGTCTATGGATTTTTTATGCTTCACTTCACTCATTTTTATCCGGTGTTACTCTGTACGCATGCCCTAAAGATTGATTTCGATAGCAGGAAAAATGCCTCCAAGAAAACCAACAACTAGGAAATCTTCAAGAGTGTCGAAACTAAATGAACCAGATGTAGGAGAAGGCTCTTCCCCTGTAGTCACAAAACAATTGGAATTTACTCCAAAGTTGGTGCCTGTCATCAAGACATCCACCAAGGAGGTTTTCATTGATCCTATGGCCTTTGGATACATAGAGGCTAGCATAGGAACCAAGGCAGTACTCCCACACTGGGGAGAATTTTTCCAAAAGATCAAGCGGGAAGAATTCCCTGAATATACCTCACACAGTGACCCCTATATGAGGAAACTCGACAATGAACTTTTTCCAAATATCTGAAGGTCGTACCTGCACATGGTAGTGAGAATAACTCAAGTATTCACCTACATAGAACTCCTGAAGTGTCTTATCAACCACACAAACACACAAAGATTTTTTATCAATGATGACAATGGGGAGTGTGTCAGGGTTTTCCTTTTGGTGGAGGTGCAGAATTAATACAAACTCAAAGACCCGGAGGAGTGGCTGAACACCAATTTTGTTATAAGCTTCTATGAGAAGCACGACACCATCTGTGTGATGGCTTCATGGTGGAGAGAGGATAAAAAGTTCACCAATCGGACCTCCATCTGGTACCCTACGACCAACTTAAGAGAGTCGTATATCTATCTAATGGCCCTCATCTGTTGGCTATATGTTTTCAGAGGCATGGATGCCTCTAGATTACACGGTAACCATTTATGGGAGAGGTTTTAACTGGGGCACCATCATTTCCAAGAAGTTGATCATTTGCATTCAACAGGCTTAGACGCCAAAAGAAGGAGAGACTCCATCCTTCTACATGGATTCTTATTTATTGAACATCATCTATGCCAGAAATGTCTTTGTTGGAATGAATTTGAGTTGGCATGCCTCAGAACTCCCAGTCCATGTATATTTCAGCATCTTGTGGGAGAAAAGGTACAAGAAATCCTACTCCCTCATCTGTGATCAATTCATCCCGCGCATTCATTTTATGTTGTTCAAAAAAGAGTGCCCAATATTGTCAGTTGTGGCCAAAAATATGATATCAAAGGTTGGCCATTGGTATCTGAATGAGCGTGATATCTACATCAGGGTTTCCGGAGCCACCGGAGCACCACACTTGTTACCTGTGTATTTCCCTGATCGACTAGTAGTAGGGGAAATCTGCTACCAGACCATCCTGCAAGGTTACAATGCTACTTTGTTAAAAGATAAGAAGTGGGCATTCATACCTTATGGATTCCATATAGGTTTCTACATAGTAAAGTACACCGCTCAAGCCAAGCAGGAAGGGTTAATCCAGTCAGATTTTTTATTCTAGAATGGTCATTTTCGCAAGAACGACCCAAAGGGTCTAGTACCGAAGCACGTGTCGCAAGTATCATCCTGTTGACCATACACCCATGACAGGTTTGAAGATGAGATTTTCACAAAAAATGCGCAGGATTGGGAATAAGTTGTGGAAAGGATGGTCGATCCTAAGATGACCAGATTCAAAGCCATGAGCCTATATGAATAAGATAAAACCCTAGAACAATCGGCTCAAGGAGCCCTCCAGGGCAAAGAGGAAATAATAGCGGTCGAAATAGCAGATATTTCCCAGGTAACCCCGGTATAGGATAGGAGTTCCCCCGAGGCTCAGGATGCATGGGAGAGAGGGTTACTCATGTATGAATAGGCTCAATAGATGATGAATCAGATGCGAGATAACCCGGACCTCGTCAGGATTCCAAAGCTTCCAACCGACAGCCCAAAAGAAATCCCAATGGGACCAAGCGGCCCTAAATTCATAGACCTTGATAACATCAATAGGTTAGATGAACCTGAATCCACAACGCCACCGGTCGGATCCCTGACAGGTATTACAATGCAACCGAAGGAAGCCAGGGTATCAGTAGAAACAAGTGTGTCAGACCCCCTCCGCGAGCTAATTAAAATATATGATGATGATGAGAGCCCAGAAGTATCTCTCGGAACCCATGTGCATGTCGAAGAAGAAAAGGGACCTAAGAATACATCTTCTCCTTTCCCTGACGTCCAAACCTAGGAAGTCCCGTAGAAAGAAAAGAAATTTGAAATTGTCCCAGACACTAAGTTTCCTGATGCGTCGACCACCCAAGAAGATAGTCCTAGAGATGAGCCGAAGTCGGGCGGCCAGAGGAAAGAACCCCGTAGCAGGAAGTATGTGTTTCAATGGTCGATGAACAAGTAAGTATCAAGTCTATCCTCGACACCTCTGTTTCTATCAATACTTAGACGCCCGATGAGAAATAAACAGAAGTCGGTCCTTCGAACCATAACGAGGTAGCTCTAGAACCCGGTCTTGAATAAGTGTACACCATCGAAAGTCTGGGGAATAAACTCACATGAGGGGATCAGCAGATTCTTGAACCTGTGGATGAAGTAGCCGACATACACGCCATAGCTTATGACAGGAAAAGGAAGTCTATATTCCAGTAGACTGCCAAGAAAAGGAGAATCACTTTGGATCACTCCATCCTCATCACTACATAGGAAGATTTGATAAACACACAAAATGCCATAACATCTGAACTTATCAGTGTAGGGAGAGATATCTCAAATGCCACCCTAGACAAAGTAAAAAGAGATGAGGAGGATCTGGCCACCGCCCTAAAGGAACTAGAACATTTGTGCCACTTGGCTAAGTACTATTAGGACACCACACAGGCCGCGGTGTACCTACGGAGCAAATTCCAAGAGTCCTGCAGCAAGTTCACAGACGAGCGGCACTTGTTCACCACAAAAATAGTTGATCTTCAGGAAGATACTCTCATGGCACTCATGACGTGCAAGGATATGGAGTAGTGGCATGAAAAAGAGCAGCAAGTCATGGAGAGATTCGACTACATTGGCACAATCCAACAGGGTCAAGATAAAGAAGAACACGGCATTTAGGTGTTGAACAAAAGAAGTCTTGATCGCATAAAGAAGTCAGTCGAGTATTGGGAAAAAATTTCTCGGGAACCACACTGAGAAATTCAAGAGAAATGGGCCAAGTGTGAGAAACACTAGAGTAAGATCAATCAGGTAATGAAGGACATCATACTCCCCAAGTTCATCACACCCGATGACTTTGTTGACTTGTGCGACATAGTCGAATCACACACCAAGCAAGATTCTTCATGGGCTGAAAGACTAGCAAATGTGACCGACACAGCACCAGTACAGGTGCAACAATTTATGAAACACCTAATCAGAGATCGGTCTATGCTGCAACAGTTGAGTGTCAATCTAGTTAAGTACTGAGCATATGCGATAGATTTAAGAGAAATTTACGCAGCCCCGATGGAACAACATAGGTTCTCATACACCAACACCTACGAGGAGTTGTTCATCAATTGGGTAGAGTATGAGAAAAGTCACCCTTTCAAAGTGATATCTTAAGATGACTGTTAGAAAACTGTTAGGACAGAACGCCACGTGGTGAGTTTTGTTTTTCCTAACTACACTTTAGCCGTTATTTTTAGTTAATTTTATGTTATAAATAAGAGCATTGACCGATTAGTTAAAGGTCGATGGTTTTTGCAAGAAACTCTCATTTATGGTTTGTTAAGAATTATTTTGGAGCTACCTTTAATTGAGAATTCCTTTTGGACCAGAGACAAGTTGTATTTTCATCAAATTCATGTATGATTGGGCATGGAGAAGAACTATTTCCTATCTTGTCTCATGAATGGATGTTGTAACAAGTAAGAGCTATTGAATCTATTGTTAACTTATCTAATGCATTGTTTTGCAGTTCTTTTCTTTAATGATGAATATGAATCGTTGTGTTGTTGTGTGATGGATGATTAGAATAGGTGAATTATTTTACGTGCCATTATTTATCACATATGTGTTTTCTTTCTGATAATTAAGTATCTCAGACAGTAATTAGATGCTCACATGGTTAACATATTAGTACTAGGCTTGTGGTATAAAATTGTCGTCTGCATGCTTGAGTATCGGGTTATCCCAAGCTCAGCCTCTTCTCCAGTAGTTAAAACTTTTTTCTCATTTTGTTGTCAAGTTGGTTTATACCGGCATCCATCTTATATCGGTCCCACCTAAGAGAAAAATAAAAAAAGAGAAAGTCCAAACTAAAGGAGATTCCTTCGCAAGAAAACTAAAATCCCATCGATTAATAGGCCAGATCACAAAATCTAGAGAATCATTCCACTATTAAACGCTGCAGAGTCTAATTGGGCCTTAGTGGCGGGTTTGGTTTCTGTTGTTTAATTTAAGGGATTTAGGACCCATCAACACTACCATAATATAGCTTAACTCTCTCTCTTTTTTGTGGCAAAATACATAGTTAAAATAAGATACCTTAATGCAATCGGTGTTGCAATAAGGTCTAAATATGCATGATTTGATATTCTTTTGGCCTCATGAATAAGCAATATACCTAGAATGAACAATAAATGTCATCATAGTTGTCATAGTATTGTGGCAACGAAGTTTCAATGAACATGATGTTCTTCATTGTTATAGCATCTTCGTCGAAATTATTCA
Organism: Picea abies; assembly: GCA_900067695.1. Taxonomy (NCBI): domain Eukaryota; kingdom Viridiplantae; phylum Streptophyta; class Pinopsida; order Pinales; family Pinaceae; genus Picea; species Picea abies. The sequence continues at coordinate 20,067 of CBVK0100352103.1, forward strand.
AAAAAATGGGACTTTATCCAATGAGTTTGGTGGAAAGAAGAAGATGCTAGATGGAATTTGTATTTAAATAATGATTTTGTGATGATATTCTTTATGGAAAAAAAATTACTTAGATGAAAGAAAAAAACAAAGACACGACATAAATAATGAAACTTGTGCAATTTATCAAGTTCTTATTTTTTTATGTTATTGCATGCCCTTGTAGTACTAGATGCGAGAACATGTGTCTAGAACAAATTTTAAAAGAAAAATCTAAAATACATTGTATTAAGATTCCTCGTGTGGGTGGGCGCCCCTCTTGCCAACTCGCCTTGCATTGCATTTGGGCACCCTGCCTCCTTTTCATTATAATTCCTCATGTGGGCACCCCTCATGTCAACTCACCTTGCCTTATCTTTGGGCTCCCAAACTTTCCCAGGTCATCTTAAAATACTTAATTTGAAGACAAAATTGCTCCTTATCTGGCATCTGACTCGTCTTCTTTCCTAGTGCTCCCTTGTGTGGTCGTTTCTGTTACGACTCTTCATGTGGGTGGGCGCACCTCTTGCAAACTCACCTTGTGTTATGTTTGGGCACCTTGCCTCCTTTGTGTTGTGATTCCTCATGTTGGCGCCCCTCTTTCCAACTCGCCTTTGGGCACCCAACCTTTCCCAGATCATCTTAAAAAATTTAATTCGAAGCAAAAATTACTCTGTATTCGACATTTGGCTCGTCTTCTTAGCTAGTGCTCCCTTGTGTGGTCATTTTCATTACAAAAATGCATGTGGGTGAGAGCACCTCATGATAACTCTCCTTGCATTGTGTATAGGTTCCCTACCTCGTTTTCATTACGATTTCTCTTGTGGGTGCCCCTCTTTCCAACTTGCCTTGACTTTCCTTTGGGCACCCTGCCTTGTTTTCGTTACGATTCCTCATCTGGTCACCCCTCTTTCCAAATCGCCTTGCGTTGCATTTGGTCACCCTACCTTGTTTTCATTATGATTCCTCATGTGGGAGACCCTCTTTCCAACTCACCTTGTGTTGTGTTTGGGCGCCTAACCCCCTTTTTGTTATGATTCCTCATATGGGTTCCCTTCTTGCCAACTCGCCTTGCATTGTGTTTGGGTGTCGATCCTTTCCCAGGACGTCTTGAAAAAGTTTAGTTGAATCCAAAATTTATCCTTATCTAGAATCTGGCTCATCTTCTTTCCTGGTTTTCCCTTGTGTGGTCATTTCCATTAAGACTCTTCATGTGGGTACCAGTTTTTGGCAAGTTTTTGAATATATTGTTTTTTCATTTGTTGTATTAGTGAAATTTTTGAAAGTAAAGGATAAATAAAAATCACAGGGGTACCACCATCCAATTTAGAAGTGTGGTTGTTTTTGTGTCTTTCATGTGGGTGGGCGCACCTCTTTCCAACTTGCCTTGCGTTGCATTTGGGCATCCTACCTCTTCTTGTTATGATTCCGTGGACAAGTTGT
>CBVK0100352104.1:0-21527 GCA_900067695.1 Picea abies
ATATAACACATACCCAACATCCTTGAATTATTACCAGTCATTATACATCAGAGAGAGACCTCTCTGGTTGTATAGTTCAAAATACAATATAAAGTTGGTTGAAACAATTACCTCGAGGTTTTCTTTTATACAGCCCAAATAAATTTCTGAGTGTTAACATTTTGGTGCCGTTGTCAGGGATTGAAGGTGAAATTTTCCCTGGGATAAAATGACAAAGATCAGATTTGAATTCTGATGGTGAACATAGGTAAAACACAAGGTGGTTGTACCATTCACCTAACAACTCCAATCAAGCTTCAGATGTGATTCAAATACTCCATTGGAGAATGAGACCTATTCACAAAGATATGGAATAGCAATATGGAAAAATCAGGTACTCAAGCTTAAGTTTAGTTCAAGTAATTTTTTGTTTTATCAATATCTTCTTTTCCTTTCTTGAGTATTTCAAAAGATTATTTCTTCACTTACTTCATTCAAATGAAGCCCAGAGATCTACCCTTGTATATCCTTCATTGCAAACTGTAGGTATACCTCCTTCTTGTATAACCGATATTCACCAAGCTCCTTCCTCTAAGACATATGATGTTCATGATCATTCTTGTGAGATTAATGAAACCAAATGTGAGCTTGTACCTTATTTTCTTAATCCTACACCCTCCAAGATTCAAGAAAGTTACAGTCCTCTTAAATTGCCTTCCATCCTTCATGACTTTCCTCTGAAACATTATAAGTACCTTCCTAGGTTCGATGGAGATCTTGATGGACATTCAGCTGAAAAACATATTCAGGTCTTTGAGAATTTTATAGACCTTTTTGAGATTGAACATGATGGTGTGTCTATGAGGGCCTTTTCTCATTCCTTACAAGGATATGCCAAAGCATGGTTCAAATATTTGCAGCCTCAGTTGATTATCTTGTGGGATGAAATGAGGGAAGATTTCTGTAGATTTTGGGGTGAAAGAAATTCATGGGATCTACTCCTTTTAGAGTTTTATTCCATGAGAAGAATGAAAGATGAAACCATCTCAAATTGCAATAGCAGGTTTTCTATTATTTATTATAAATTTCCTAAAGAAATCCAAGCTCCTGAAGTTGTTGCCATGCTCCATTATGTAACAACCTTTCAATCAGAGTTATCTTTTCTTCTGATGGAGAGGAAGTATATGTATTTTTGGTAGATGTTCAACAATGCTCAGGAAGTTCAAGACAATATTCAAGCATGTAAGGAGTTGCAAAATCAGATTTTGGATGAGAAATTGAAAGCTGAGGAATCAGAGACTTTGCATAATATGCAGGAGGTTGATCATGTCATAAGTTTTCTTGAAGGATGTCATCAGGATGTGTTTGAAAAGAATGATGATCATATTGAATAACAATCTACTCTCTCGAATTGCTTTGATACTGATTTAAATTTGGATCCATGTCATCATGAGCAAGAAACTAATTATTTTATGTATGCATTTGTAGACGGCTATGAATGTGAATTTGCAGATCAGCTTGCAGAAGAACAAGTCGTTGCCCCAATTTTCATGTTTGATGACATTACAAATATTTTTGGTCAACCTAGGTATGATGAGTACAATGATGACTATGAGGTTGACTCTTCACAACAAGCAATTGCACTTTATAAATATGAAAATGATTGTTTTCAACAATCCAAATAAATCGACAAATGTGCATATGACGACAATGAAGAAAATGAAGAAAGTTTTGAATCAGGTGAAATAACTTTGCCATTGTGTTTCGCTTCTTTCAAATTGTTGAAGAAAAATGTTTATAATGTTTCAAATCAGAAATCCTCCATGCATGATGTTGAATATAAAGAAAGCAATGGACTTTCCAATGAAAATCATCTTCCATTATGTTTTCCTTCCTTTGAATTGCTGAAAGTAAATCATGAGATAACAGAGGAAGCAGTGAAGTTTGACTGCATTCACAGTGACATTGTTTTACATGAACAAATTTTTATCAGTGAAGAGGACCAACAACCTTCTCATACTTTTAATGATCTTGTTGTTGATTACATGGAAGGTTATTTTAGTTCATATTCGCAGTGTGTGATCAACTACCAGCTTGGAAATAAATATGATGGTCAATCAATGCCAGTGTTAGATATGGATTGCTTGCCACCAGGGGTTTCATTTCAGCTAGCATTGTCTTTTGATTCAGAAGATTGTTATTTCTAGCAGTCTCAGCAAATTTTTCATCCTCTTTGTGGTAATCAACAAGTTGAATTACATGAAAAAAAGAATGTAGTGGAAGGGGTGAAACATGATTGTTGTTTTATGTATGTTTTTGAGGATCCATTTGCAGATTTGTTGGGCCGTAAACAGTCCCAATGTTTTTAATTTTTTGAGATTTAAATTTATAGATAAATTTTTGAATGACTTATCAGTAAAGAGGCTTTGGAGAAAGCATGTGTAAAGAAAGAAAATAGTGGATAAAGTGTTTGCATGGTTGCATTGGAATTTTGATTTCACTTGATTGGCATTTTTTTCAGCAGTTAGGGTAGGTAATTGTGAATAAGCTCAACATGGTGAGCATTTCTTTCAACATTTTTCAATTTGTATTTTTAGTTTATGTTTGATTTAGTTGCAGAATAAGTTGGTGGCGAAACAGATTATAGGTTGCAGATCACAGTATATGGCTTGGGAACAAACCAATGGATAAGGCACCTAGTCTACTATTATTTTCTACCTCACAGGGAGGATAGCATCCCCATTGGAGCCAGTTGTTCGCACCATGATTTTCATAGCTATAGTTAGAGGTTTGTCCAAAGTTTTCAAAGTCATGACATGATCTTGGGAAAATCAAGGCATTTTTAGATGAATCATAGGTTAGGGTGAATATCATGTCAAAAGGTATTATGGTTCACCATCACCTTTCATGAGGTTAGAGAAGGAACAATCATGACACTCCATGTCATTGGTATTGTTGCAAACTTCAAAAGCATACTCATTGTGCAAGTTCATTGCGTAGAGGATTTTGTCGTGCAGGGGATTTTTTCGTGTAGAGGATGTTGTTGCGTAGGGGATTTTGACGCGCAGGGGATGTTGTCACGCAGGGGATGTTGTCGCACATAAGATTTTGTCGCACATTGTATGTTTTTGTGCAGAGGATTTTTTCATGCAAAGGATGTCGCACAGAGGATGTTGTCGCGTAGAGGATTTTCCTGCGCACATGCTACAGGGCACGTTGCGCAAATGACTGGTTTAGTGTTCAACTTAAAGATCACTTTCTGACCAGGTGGAGATGATGTTTTAAAATCCCCCAGAGTTTTTGTCGCATAAAAACCAAACAATAAAAACCTCTCTCATATTTTAAAAACGTTTCATATTTTGGGAGATTCAAAGTAATATTTGAGCCCTATATTTCAGTTTTCATGATTTCTTGTCCGAGACATGTTTTTGCGACACATATTCCGACCAACTTGAGACGAATTTCAAGAAACCAAGAGAGGTTATTCTTTAGAACGAGGTTACCTAAAAAAAACGTTCTCATATGTTACACAAATATTAGAGTTTGATAATTAAAAGTGGCGTTTTGAAGCCTATTTTTCAGAATTTTTCCTCCTGAAAAGTAGGAAATCAGTCAAAATGTGTCATTTTTTGTTTGTAACTGTTTCTATTTTGGGAAAGGGGTCGGAGTTTGAAATGGTGATATGGAAAGGACCTATAGTGATACATATTTCATGGTACAAGAGTATAGAGGGTTTGGACCCTTGGGGGATCAAGACTTGTTTATTTCTTTGAAGTTAATACAGAAGTTTCCTTTTTTTTGAAATTTGAGATTCATCACGATGTTTATGTTCAGTATGTGTTTCTTATGTATCATTTCGAGGATTATGTTTTTCTACCAACATTTTTTGAGATTAAGTGGTATGAATTCATCTATGTTTGATGATCCTTTCACACTAATGATGCTTGTTATGTGTTAATGGTTACTTTTACAGAATTCATCTTCATTTGATGCTTTGTTTAGTAATTATTCTTTGTGTTGTTTCTTCTAAAGTTGCACTGGAGATTCATCTATTGATTGATGTCTGTAGTGTAGTGTTATTTCTTATCCTTTCCATATCCCATATCATATCATTTATTTGTTGAGCATAGTGCCTATTTTTCCTCAAATATGTAGAAAGAAACCAACCAGTTGTTGACTGTAAAAACATTGAAATTTAGGCCTTGACTCCATTGCCCAATGGTACCTTTTTCCTTGTTGGCCCTATCAACCCTTTTAAAACAAAAACAAACCTATCCTATTGTAGAATCTGACCTCTGTACATTTATTGTTGAGTCCTTGAGTTATTGCCAGTCATTAGACATATGAGAGAGCCCTCTCTGGTTGTATAGGTCATAATACAATCTAAAGTTGGTTGAAATAGTTACCTCGAGGTTTTTTTTTATACAACCCAAATAAATTTTTGAGTGTTAACAAAAACCATCCCAGCAAAATCCCTGTAAGAGTGGCCCTAAATCCCAGGGAAAAGGAAAGAGAAAGGATGGATAGTCCTAGGAAAACTAATCCAAACCACCAACAAACAAGGGTAATGGAAAGTCGAAGAAGGACACTAGAAAGTGGTGTGAGTTTCACAAAATCCCTTGGCACAATATTGATGCATGTCACTCCAAACAGTCATTGTTGACTAGTCAGACGAAAGCCTCAAGGTCGGATCCTAACTCAAACTCTGATTCAGAATTAGAAAAGGGAAAATGGATCATTGTCGCATAACCTAGTGTCACCATTTCTACCACAAAAGTCCATCCAAAGGAACCAAATGAGCCTGAAGAAGGGGAGAACCTCTTCCAATAACAAATGTGGGTGAAGGGGACCCCACTCCATTTCATTGATGAGATTAGTATCTAGAAAAACCTAATCTCATTATAGGTCATCAATATGTTGAACCTAACAATGAAGCCACATCCTTAGCCATCCAAAATTCGTTAGCTCAACCAGGGATGGGACATATGGATTAGACAGCAATGTTGGATGCACTATGACATCAAACCCAACATGGATGAGGTATTGTGTTATGTTTCCCCCCTTGATTTTTGTGATGTTCAGTTAGGACAACCATATATGTGGAAGTTCCATGTTTTTTATGAATCTAGGCCCTGTAGTGTCATTATTACTTTGGGAGATCAACTCTACAGGGTACCGGAGGAAATGCCAACTACTGTGGTCTCCTTGATCTTCACGAAATAGTGCAGAAAGGTGGTCTCTCAGACCAATATATTTTTCCTCTTTATGGTTCGGTCGGAAGGTGAATGAAAGGGCAAGGCAACCGCTAAAACCTCAACACATGGTATCTGTACATAGTAGTCGAAGGTGGACAAGATAGTAGAAAAGCACAAAGTCATATTTTCCTCACCTATTGGGGTGCCTTTGCACGGCAGATGAAAATCTATGGAACTTAGTCTTTAAAAAGGTCCTTTTCCAAAAATGATAACTGGTATGCCCAAGAGTAACCATCATATTTGTGTCATACCTCCTGTAAATATTTTGTCAAGTAAACCACTCAATTGATTTGAAACCTGGTGCTCCACTACCTAATGGCCTTGTATACAGGCGTTCTGTAATGAAGAATGAAGAAATCAAATGTCAAATAAAAGAACTAAATATAAAGGGACACATCAAGCCAAGATCCTCACCTTGTAGGAGCCTAATTTTGCTGGTAAAGAAGAAGGACGGCACATGGAGATTTTGTATTGATTACAGATCCATGAACAAGATCACGATTAAGAACTAATATAGATCAATGATCTTCTCGATCAGCTCAAGGGAGCCAAGTATTTTAGTAATATTGATATGAATTCAGGCTAACACTAGGTGTCAATTGAGAAACCTGATGTATGGAAGACAACCTTCAAGTCTAAAGAAGGTCTCTCGAGTGGTTGGTCATGCCTTTTGGCTTGACTAATTCCCCAGCTACATTCATGTGAATAATGGATGATATATTGTAGCCATTCACAAAATCCTTTGTGGTTGTATATCTGGATGACATCCTCATATTTAGCCAAACTTGGGAGGAACATTTGAAGAATATTCAGTATATCTTGGGTGTTGATGATTGCAACTACGTGAGACATTCTCCAGAACACAAACTTGAGAGAGAGCCCCTGAGAGGGGTGTGTGGTTCCTATCTGATACAGAGTTGGAATGTCAAGATGGCCTCCTCCATACAGAGAGTTGATAAGAACTCTAGACGATTCTCATGTGTAACGCAGTGAGAAATGATCTTTGCAGAGTTGGACGTGCCTGTGGCTGAGCCAAGGTGAACGTGTGAAATCCCAAAGTGTTGGGTGCATCGTCATGAGACGGAAATGAATATGATGTATTAGCCTCCTCTTAGCAGAGAGTTGAAAAGAAACTTTAGTTGAATCTTTTGTTTAATGCAGTGGGAAATAATATCTGTTGAGTGGACGAGTCTGTGGACGAGAATAGGTGAATGTGATCCTAGTGGTTGAGCACTAGTGAAGAAGTGGTTCTTCTGTGTAATGCAGTGTGTTATCACATGAAATTTCATGGGTCATATGTAGTTTTTACAGGCTAGCCAAGTCCTTTTTTTTCACAGGAAAAAACCATGAGCGAAATGCAACATTTAGAGCTGTCCATTTTGAGCTTGAAATACAAGCAGGCAAGATCGATTTTCAACAGTGGAGATCCTATGTACAGTTCAAATCAACCGTTAGATCGAGCAAAGAATAAGCCACGACCGCCCAATCTCATTGAAGAGAGATCGGTGGTAGGGAGGCATTGCAGGGATCAGAAAGAAAATTAAATTTCCTGCAAGTTTTGAGCCTGCAATCGCTCAGGATCGTTGATCTTGTTATGATCCAAAAATGGATCCCGGAACAAAAATGGGGTCTAGGAAGGCCTTAAAATAAAATTTCTTGGAATTGCTTCAAAACGAATGTGTGCATAGGTCTCATCAATATGAACCCAATGCAACTTGAATGGGATCAAACAGAAACTGTATGCAAAAGATATCAGGATCTTTTCGTTTCACCAAACAAGAAAACAAATGTTGACTATATAGTCTGTATAGTGTTGACGTGGCAGTTGACCATATACTTTGTACGGTCATATAGGTGACATGGCAGTGGTGCATTGGTATGCTGACTGGACATGACGGCTGACAGGTGGACGAGTCAGATTGTGACACATGGCACCACTGCAAGGGTGACACGTGGCACGGGCTGACATGGCAAGGTTCGTACAGTCGTACGACACGTGGTAGATAATTGGCGTGGAAGGTACAGTGGATGCTGACTGGGAAGACATGTAGGTAGACAGGTGATTGAATCCTATTTTGATACGTGGAATTTATTTGGGTGAATAGTATGGTGCCATGTGGCATAGTCATGCTCTACCATGTGGTACCCCTCCATTAGTTAGCAGTTGGGAAATATTTGTATAGACTCCACGAGATTTGAACCCATGACCTCTGGTCCAGGTGAGGAACTTGGCAAGGTTGGGATACCAACCCACCCATGATGTGACTTAACAACCATGGTCGCATTGTTTTATTTGAATTGGATGCAGGTTCAATTCGGTGGAGTAAAGGGATGGGGTCTAGCCCCAGCCCCCAACATGCTCACATATGACCATTACCACATGTCCATACTCGTAAACAGTTGGAATGGATTTCTTTGGAGTGTAGCCCCAACGCGTTCCCATGTGAATTCGCCATATGACTCGGACCTCAAAACTGTTCACTTGGATTATGGATTAGTGTCGATCGGTCAGGCTAGCCCAACAACCAAGGTGTGTAACCAAGGGATATACGACCGGGGGATAAAACCATTTGGCCATGTGGAGCTTGAGGCATGTACACATGGCCACATCACATTACCAGGGGTCAGCAGATAAGGTGGTCAGCGCAGTAGCACCAGACCAGGGCCACATGGAGGGCGCCCAGGTGACCAAGAGCCCGAGGATCGAGGGTTGCGCCCTATATTTTTCCAATAAGTGGTTTTAAAACTATAATATAATATTTTTAATGGATTTTTCAGTAGTTTTGAGAGATTTTGGCCAATATTGGGGGATCTGGAGCCCTTTTTTAGGCCAGATCTTAGGGGGAAGTTGGGAGTTTGTTGACAACTTCAATCCTGTATAAACCAGAGGTTCTTGGAATCCTTAAGGGAGGTTCATAGCATGAAAATGTTGAACAATTGAAAATCCAAAGCCATTTTTATGTCAGGAAGCCATTGAGGAGAGCAAATTTCCAGGCCATTTTTGGGAGCTTCATTCATTCGTTTTCAATGTCGTCAGTTTTGATGGGTTATTGAGATCTAGAAGAACATAGCTAGATCATTTTTTTAATCCATTGGCACTTTTATGATGTAATTTTGAATCTTTGAAGATAAATAAGAAAGCCTCACCCACTGAGACAAAGGCCCGGAGACATAGGTGATATTGTCGAACTTCATTATCAACTTTGTTGTCTATGGTTTGTTGTTTCTTTATGCTTATTTCCATATCTTTATATTTTATTATGGCTGCAACATATTTTCATTAATTCTTCCTCTTTCATTAATTTCCTAAATGGTTAATGAACTCATGCTTTAAAAACTAAACCATAGTCATTAAAAGATCTTTCTGGATCAAGTGGTATTAGAGCTAGTTGACGGTTGGTTTTTGAGTTTGCATGATTACCAGGAAAAATTTGAATCATGGTGAAGGCAAGCTTGTTGAAGAGGATCCTGATATTGGATCGAGAAAGAGAACTTCTCAAAGTGAGAAGATGGCATCGGAAGAGGTACTTTCTCGTGAGGAGAAATAGTTTTGAAAGACTTTCTTCGCCATGCCGGAGATGATGAAGGTCCTATATGAGGATTACTTGGAACGAAAGAGATCGATTCTAGGTGAATATTCAAAGGTCAAAAATGAAGAAGGAGAGGATCCTCCTCAAAATATTCCTTCGCCTCCTTCTTCTCCATCAACTTATTCTTCTTCAAGTTCAAGTTCCAAATCCACCACAAGAAAACATTCCCATAAACATAAAAATAATATGCCTTTACTTAAGCTTGATGTGAAATTTGAATTACCTATGTATGATGGTGAAGTCAATGTAGAGAGGCTTGATAACTGGGTCAGACAGATGGAGGTTTATTGTAGTGTGCAACAAATCAAGAATGAGGCAACTCGAATCAAGTTGGCATCACTTAGACTTGTAGGCACAACACTCATCTGGTGGCAAAGCAAGTTGCAAAATGGCACACAACAAGTGGGTAATGTATTTCCATCATGGAAAGTTTTTGTTTCTGCACTTAGAAAGAAATTTTATCCTTTGGGTTATAAAGAGAAGGCCTTAATTGAATGGCAAGGTCTTAAACTAAGAAAGGGACAAACAGTGCAAGAATACACAGATGGATTTCGTAAAATGGCATTGATATTAGATATTCTTTTACATACCCAAGAAAATATTATGAAATATATAGGAGGTTTACCTGCACATATTCGAAACATTGTATTTATGTTTGGACCTAATAATCTTGATGAGGTTTATGTTCAAGCAACATACATTGAGGCAGGGAAAACATGAGTTGGTGTATCAGGGGAATCGTCTTCAAAGAAAGGGAACAAAAGGAAGTGGAATGGCAAGAAGGAAAATTCAATGGCAAGAAAGGAAGAGAAGCTCTCTTGCAAGCATTGCAAGAAAGAAGGGAATGATGAGGACTGTTGTTGGAAATTGCATCCCAAGAAGAGACCGAAGTGGTTCAAAGAAAGGAAAGGGAGGAAAACAGTTGTAGCATCAACACGAACAACGGACTTGGGATCGGATTTGAGTGATGAATCTAAAATCTCAACGGTTGGTTTAACAGGTAAAATTGGTGATGGATTTGATTCTAGAAGTAAATTGTTTCACATAAGGGTCATAATGAGGCATACTAAGGTCGACACATTGATAGATAGTGGATCTCAATCTAACTTGATTTCAGAGGAAGTGGCTAAAAAATTGGGATTAAACACTCAGATGCATCATAAACCTTACTCACTTAAATGGATAAGCAGCAATCATGAATTGCACATAACAAAGAAATGCACATTAAAGTTTGCAATTTGATCTAAGTTTGTGGATGAGGTAACATGTGATGTGGTGCCACTAAATGAATGTGGAATGGTCATAGGCGGTCCTTATTTGTATGATCGCAAAGCAATCTTCTATAGGGAACAAAATCAATATCACTTAACCAAAGCAGGAAAAGAATATGTTGTACATGCTCATCACTTAAAAGAAAATAAATCTCTTCAAACAATGGAACAATTAAGAAAGGTGGATCATGCAAGAAACACACCTATAATTGTCCCAAATCAAGTAATTGATCTTAAGCAAGAACATGAGATGATTGTAGAATGGAAATTCAATCATACTTTGATTCAAGATAAGCTAATGTCGTGCAAGTATTACAAACATATTAGCTCATTTGCAGTCATATTTTTGATATTATAATTAGTAATGTTATCAACATGGATGATAGTGGCTTTAGTAAAATGTGACAGGTTACAAGTGGCTAATAATATGTTGTCAGTTATCATGGTTATTTTACAGTTGATCTTGATGAGACAGGTGCATAGGACAGGGTTTAAAAACAGAGAACAAGTGGGGTGGCCTATCCCGCACTTGATGACTGGTTATTATCCTTTTGGAGGACCAAAATTTCTTAGTGGGGAGGATTGATCCAAAAATGGATCCCATAACCAAAATGGGGTCCAAGAAGGCCTAAAAATCAAAGTGTTTAGAATCGCTTCAAAACAAACATGTGCCTAGGCCTCGTTGATACGAACCCAACACAACTTGAATGGGCTCAAACGGACATCGTATGCAAAAGATATCACAATCTGTTCGTTTCGCCAAACAGGCAAAAAAAATGTTCACTGTATAGTCCGTACAATGATGACGTGGAATTTGATCGTACATTCCATACGGTTGTACAGGTGATGTGGCAATGGTGCGTTGGCATGCTTCCTAGACATGACAACTGACAGGTGGATGAGTCATATTGTGACATGTGGCACCACTACAAGGGTGACACGTGGCACGAGATGACGTGGCAAGGTCTGTATAGTCGTACTACACATGGCAGCTGATTGATGTGGCAGGTATAGTGGATGCTGACTGGGAAGACACGTAGGAAGACAGGTGGTCGAATCCTAGTTTGACACGTGATATTTATTTGGGCGAATAGTATGGTGCCACATGGCACCCCTCCATTGGTTAGAAGTTGGGAAAAATTTGTATAGACTCCACGGGAGTTGAACCCATGACCTCCGGTCTGGGCGAGTGACTTGGCAAGGTCAGGCTACCAGCCCACCCACAATGTGACTTAACAACCATGGTCACATTGTTTTATTTGAATTGGATGCGGGATCAATTCGGTGGAGTAAAGGATTGGGGTCTAGCCCCAACCCCCAACGCGCTCACATACGACCGTTACCACATGTCCATACTCGTAAATGGTTGGCACGAATTTCTTTACAGTGTAGCCCCAATGCAGTCCCATGTGAATTCGCCATATAACTCAGACCTAAAAATTGTTCATGTGGATTATGGGTTAGCGTCCGTCGGTCGGGCTAGCCCGCCGACCAAGGCATGTAACCAAGGACTATATGACCGGGGGATAAAACCATTTGGGCACATGAAGCTTGAGGCATGGACACATGGCCACGGCACATGACCAGGGGCCAACATGCTAGCACCAAACCAGGGCCACATGGATGGTGCCCAGGTGACCAAGAGCCTGAGGATCGGAGGCTACGCCCTACATTTTGCCAATAAGTGGGTTTTAAACTATAATATAATATTTTTAATGGATTTTTCAACAGTTTTGAGAGATTTTGGCCAATATTGGGGGATTTGAAACCCTTGTTTATGCCAAATCTTTGGGGGAAGTTGGGAGTTTGTTGTCAAATTCAAGCCTATATAAACCAGAGGTTTTTGGAAGCCTTAAGGGAGGTTAAAAGTAGGAAAATCATGAACAATTGAAAATCCAAAGCCATTTTTATGCAGGGAAGCCATTGAGGAGAGAAAGTTTGCGGGACATTTCTAGGAGCTTCATTCATTCGTTTTCAGTGTCGTCCATTTTTATGGGTTCTTAAGATCTAACAGAACACAACTAGATCATTTTTGTAATCCATTGGCACTTTTATGATGTACTTTTGAATATTTGAAGAGAAATAAGAAAGCCTCACCCACTGAGACAAATGCCCGGAGACATAGGCAATATTTCCAAACTCCGTTATCAACTTTGTTGTTTATGGTTTGTTGTTTCTTTATTCTTATTTCTAGATCTGTATATTTTATTATGGCTGCAACATACATTCATTAATTCTTTCTCTTTCATTAATTTCCTAAATGGTTAATGAAATCATGCTTTAAAAACTCAACCATAGTCGTTAAAAGATCTTTTCAGATCATGCTAGATCAACAGATCAACAGTGCATATCGATCCCGATATGAATGAGCATCTTCGCATTGCAGGGATCAGGGAGTAAATTAAATTTTGTGCAAGTGGTGAGCCCACAATCTTCCATGGTTGTTGATATTCAAGCAAGTGACATGTGTCCGGCGATCTCGCACTCTGGGAGGAAGCAGGCAGAAGCTGAGTGAGTAAAGGATTCCTGAAGGCCTGAACTCCCGAAGTAAATCTAAGCCATTGAACGCCGAGGACATGCGGTGCTATATCTCTCACTCCGGAAATATGACACTTTGGAGGATTGTACGAGCAAACAGGAGAAAACTCCCAAAGCCCAAACTCCCAAAGTGAATCTCGACCATCCAAAACAAGAGGACAAGTGGAGGCAGATCTAACACTTTAGAGATACGATGCTTCGTAGGATTGTAAAAGATATGCATTGAAAAGGCCCGAAGCTCAAACTCCCAAAGTGAATCTCAGTCATCCAAAACAAGAGGACACGTGGAGGAAGGTCTAACACTTCATAGATACAACGCTCCAGAGGGTTATAAGAGCCATGCATTGAAAATGCCCGAAGCCCGAACTCCTCAAGTAATTATGGACCGTTGATCTCAAATCAACAGGAACCGTTTATCTTTGCAGCATTATCACGGGAAGGTCTGAAGTCCTGAAGTTAACGAGAGGCTACCACGTCAGATTCGGGAGATCATCCTCCAGAAGGTATTCCTACTTAACATTCAAAGCTTCTTAGCACCAAAATTGGCTCCATCTCTAAGCACGGTCTAAAATGGTTCCGGATTTGGCAAACGGATAAATTTTAGCAGGGGCGCTAAAATAGCAGGGTTTCCCAGATTGCGGATTTGCAACAAATCGACCGTCACACTTCATTGCGGGGACAAAACATATTCGAACAATAAAATTCTAGAGTGGTACCGCAATCGAAAACATGGTATAGTTGAAGAGGTACGTGGAAGTTGGTGGTGGATTGTGGGGGGCAAAGCGGTGTGGACCCAAACCGCCCTTTGCAACATCCACAAACACGTGCTCATATGGGGTCCAATACGAGATCAACATGTGGCAACATAAATTGGGCGTTAAGCCAATTCATCAAAGGAGTGTCACAAAGATAAGTAAAGCATTAGCATACCGCGATCAGTCTATCATCAGAGGGAAGAAAACAATCAAATACCCCCTTAAATGGAAGCATGGAGGGTATGGCCGAGGAGATAGAAAATTGTCAGCCCAAAGTACCACAGAGGGTAGTTTTTCCACATCATGATCCCAAGAAGAAATTTGTTAATGAAAGAAGGATTGGTGGTTGAACTGTCTGCTAACCCCCTTAAATGGAAGCATGGAGGGTATGGATGAGGAGACAGAAAGATGTTAGCCCGAAGTACAATAGAGGGCAGTTTCTCCTGCACGCCCATATTGTTCGAGGTCTCCTTCTGACAGAAGGAACATGATAGACAAGAGAAGACACCAGCTATTGTTTTGAGTATAAATACATCAGTTGAAGAATTTGTTAGGGTCGATGGTTCAGCGGAGCTCCTAATTTGTACTAGTTTGATAGCAAAGTTGTTCTCTGGTTATGTATGAGACCTAAGACTTTCTCATTAATAGAAGTCATCTTCTTTCATCATATGTTTACTTTTGTGCTGAAACACTCGTGCATGGAAGATCCAGACGAGGTGTTGTAGTTGTATTGTAATGGAGGTTTGATTATAATGTTGTTGTGACCTGTTTCAATATTTTCTTTTGTTGTCTTGTTTTCTCTTATGCTGAAATTCTCGTGCATAGATGATCCAACCGAGTTGTTGTAGTTGTTTTGTAATGGAGGTTTGATTATAATACTGTTGTGATATATTTTAGTATCTTAAACTTAATTTCAAGAGTTCTTTTGTGCTTGAGTTTTTCTTCACCAAGTTGCTTGAAGTTCAGATGCTCATGGAAGACTTGTCCACTTTTCTCACTAAGTCTTCCTTCTGCTTATCTTTAACCTTTAACCACTAACTGAAGTTAATGAGGACCTCATTTCCTTATGCATCGCTTGTCCAGTTTTTGTGTTTAAACATTCTTGTATCGGACTTTATCCATTTGACCTCCACTCATAAACCTACCTCCACCAGCATTTTGATGGGTATTGGGATTATCCTCTTGAAATCTAAGGGTGACTCTCAGTGCTAACATTCTTGGCATCATTTTCGGGGAACAAATTGAAGACATTTCCCTGGGATTGAACGACAAAGAAATTTTGATTCTGAAGGTGGATCAGAAATCAGTACCTTGAAGATTGCAGTTTGCACCTGGTTACTCCATTGTTTCAGTTGTGGCTCCCAAAGGTAGACACACAAGGTATACTCCACATCTACCTCTAGCAACACCTGAAGCTAACCCATAGAATATTATCAAGAAAGGAAATACCTCTCAAGAAGGACTTTCAGTTGTTGTACCAGGTGATTCTGGTAATTTAAATGACCCTTCTTTTAAAACTCTAGTAGCTTTATCCAATTCTCCTTTTTTACCTTCTACTGGAGTTTCCAGGAGTTTGAATTTTGAAAGCTTCCCTGTTGAATTCTCCCCTTTTAGTCCTCATTTGGAAGATTAAATTTTTGAAACCCATGTTTCCCCTGATATTGTAAAGTGGTTTAGACCCAGGAGCTTAGAAGATTGTCCCACTTTGGGTTTTTCTACTCCTCCTATCAAAGTTGTTGTAACTAAAGAGGGAGAAGTTTCTCTTCCTTTGAACCCTATACCATCCTCCTCCAACACTCAATTGTTTCCCCTTTCCCCTAGGAACACAGTTGCAGTCGTACTTGTCCAAACTCCATCTCCCCCTAGTTATCCTATAGTTCACATCCCAATGGCAGGTGTTAATCCTCCTAGAAGCAGAATGGATTCCATAGTGGCTACTAGTTATGCCCCTCTTGTTTTACCTCAGCCTATGAATTCTCTCCCAGTTGGATACTACCTTAAGTACATGTTGAAGTTCACAGGGGAGGAATAAATAACTGTAGAAGAACACCTTTCAGATTTTTATAGTTATGCAGATAATCATAACATTGAAAATGAAGATGTGTGGATGAGAGTTTTTGTACAGAGTCTTTATGGTGAGGCTAGGAAATGGTTTAGGGGATTAACGCCTAGATCTATTGTTGGGATTGAAGCTCTGGATGATTCATTCCTGAGGCATTAGGGACATAAAAAATATTTTCTTTATTATATTACTGAATTCGGGTCACTTAAGAGGAAAGAGGGGGAATCTCTTTCAGACTTCTCAAAAATATTTAATAAGATGTACAATAAAATTCCAACTGAAATAAATCCTACAGAAACCTATGCCAAGATTACTAATGCCAACGCTTTTGATCATGAGTTTTGCCTCCTGTTGAGAGAAAGAAGAGATACCTCTTTAACTCATATGCAAGATGCATCCCTTGAAGTAGAGTCTAATATATCGGCAGCTGACAAACTTAGCAGTAAATCTGATAGAGACAGAAGAAAAGGTAGGGTTGAAGATTCAACCTCTGATTCCTTTGTTGCCCACCCTCGGGTGGATGAATTGACAAAACTGGTAAAATCACTTTCTGCCGAAATGGAGAAATTGAAATTTGAAGGAAAGATGAGCCATAGAAACCCCCATAATGTTGATAATAGGATTAATTTCATAATACCCAATAATTCCCCTCATATCATCCAAAGAGATCAAAGAAATAGGGATAGGGATGATCAAAAAATCCAAGCCCCTCTCCAAAATAACCTGGTTACTGATGAAGAAGGAGAGGAAGAAGATGTTGATCCTAAAATCCATTGTCTTGGTAACACCTTTTCGTCTCCTCATTTAACCCAATCTGCATATGAAGAGTCTCTCATGGATAGCCAACTAAAAGAGTTGAGAAAAGGGGAAAGGACCAGTGGAAATCCAAATAGATACAACCTAAGGTCAAAGAAGAAAGAGGGGAAGCCTGACATTTCTGGTCAACCTACTAGAACAAAGAATCCTGCTAAGGGTGTGCCAACTAGCAACAAAGAAAAAGAGGCACAAAACCCCCAGGCAGTGGTTAAGAGCCCTACCCTAGAATTTAAGGAGATTTTGAATCCTCCCTCCTCTTTTAGCTTTGAGAATAAGATTCAAAAGATTAAAATCTCTGTACCTTTTCTGGAGCTAGTTAAGAATGAGGATTTCAAAAGGTACGTTTCCAAAATGTTGCAGCCTAAACCTTCATCTTATCCCACTGATTCAGTCAACCTCCAAGATGAAAAACCAACTGTCATACTAGGACCTTTGGTAGAGGAAAGGGATGACGCTTACCCTCCTTTCTATACATCATTGAACATTCATGATAAAGTGTTGCACAATTGTTTGATGGATTCAGGGGCATCTCATAATCTCATGCCTAAGACTGTCATGGATGATCTTGGGTTGGAGGTTACAAAAACCTACCATGACCTATACTCATTTGATTCCAGAAAAGTGAAGTGTCTTGGGGTTATTAAAAAGCTAGTTGTCTCCATGTTTCAATTGCCAATGAAAATTTTGGTCATGGATATTGTGGTGGCTGATGTCCCCCTTAAGTTTGGAATGCTCTCTTGTAGATCTTGGATCAAAATACTAGGGGGAAATTTTCATATGGATCTTTCATATGCTACCATTCATGTGTTTTGGGGGGGACATAGAAGGCTTTATAAGGAAGCACAACTTGCTTATATTATCAGTGATGAAGCAATTCCTACCAACCACCCCATTTTTGCAGTTGATATTGATTTAGGAACCAGTATGTTACAGATCATTGATGCTCCTCAAACACCTATTGAAATCAGAAAGTAGCCTATTACCTCTTGTGAAAATCCTCCTCCCAATATCTTTGTTTGGAAGATGTTTTTTGATGGAGCCTCTTCTAGGGAGAATGTTGGTGCGAGGGTAGTTTTTATTTCCCCTACCCAAGAGACCATACCTCTGTCTTACAAGCTCGAATTTGAAACAACAAACAATGTGGCAGAATATGAGGCTCTTGTTTTAGGTTTAAGGGTTGCTAAAGACATGAATATTGAAGACCTAGCGGTGTTTGGAGATGCTAATTTGATTGTTCATCAAGTCAAAAATCTGTATCAAACTAAACACCTCAGGTTAAGGACCTACAGAAAGGAAGTCTGGGATCTTTTCAATAGTTTCTTCTTAGCTTTTAATATCTCATTTGTTCCAAGAGAGGAGAACATTGTGTTAGATTCCTTGGTTGTCTCAGCAACTAATTCCAAGGTTCCTTTGCCCCCCAAACTCAATTATGTTGTGGAAGTAAAGTATAGACCCTCTATTCCTAACAATGTCAAACATTGGAAGGTGTTTGAGGATGATCTTGAGATAAAATGATTTCTTGATATTGTGGGTGAATTTTATGCTTTACATATTGATCAAGATCAGGATACTGAATAAATCCCTCATGCTAATATTTTTCTGAATAAAATTGTTGACCATCATATTGTTCAGTTACCTAGTAACCATATTCCAAAGGGACTTGTCCCCTTGGAGAGATTGTTTGACAGAAATGGCGTTCATGTAAAGATTAAAGGTTCAACTGAAAATGCTTATGCAACTAAATGAAATTTAGGAACAAAGGAAGATAACCAGGTATGTTAAATTGTCTAGCAATTTGTCAAAGGAACAAAGGGCTGAGTATGCCAAGATTTTGAAAGAGTTTGTTGATGTGTTTTCCTGGAAATATGAAGATTTAAAAACATATGACACCAACATCATTGAACATAATATCCCTTTGAAAGAGGAGACCAATCCTTTTAGACAGAAACTCAGACAAATAAATCCCATGTTGTTTCCTATAATGGAAAAAGAAGTGAAAAATTTGTTGGATGCCCAGATCATCATTCCTTTGAGATATTCATAATGGGTGGCTAACTTGGTGCCTGTGAGGAAGAAAAATGGGGAAATCAGGTTGTGTGTTGATTTTAGGAATTTGAACAGAAGCTCTTAAAAAGATAACTACCCCCTCCCAAAGATCGAGCACATTTTGTAGAGAGTGACTGGTTCATCTAGGATGTCTATGATTGATGGCTTCTCTGGATACAATCAAATATCTATCCTACCTGAAGATATATAGAAGACAGACTTCACTGATCCTTGGGGCACATTCATGTATGCTAAAATGCCCTTTGGATTGATGAATGCAGGAGAAACCTTCCAGCGAGCCATGGACATTGCCTTTATTGGGGAGAAAGAAAAATTTGTAGTCATCTATATGGATGAAATTACAGTATTCTCAAAATCTAACAAAGAGCATTGTCATCATTTGAAGAAGGTCTTCCTGAAATGCAGAAGGTTTGTTCTCTCTCTCAATCCTAAGAAATCTTTGCTTGCTATGAAGGAAGGTAAATTATTGGGGCACATTGTGTCAGCATAAGGGGTAAGAATTGATCCAAGCGTAGTAGAGGCCATATAGACCTTATCTTTTCCTAGATCTAAGAAAGAGGTCCAGCCTTTCTTGGGTAAAATCAATTTTCTAAGAAGGTTTGTCTCTAACTTTGTTGAATTAGTGAAGTACATTATAGCCATGCTCAGAAATGGAAACAAGGTGAAATGGACTTCTGAGGCTCGAGAATATTTTGATAGGATCAAAAAGTCTTTAACTGAAGCACCTGTGTTCATCGACCCCGACTATTCTAAGGAATTTATGATATTTTCCTTTGCCTCATTTGACAGATTGGTCATTGTTTTGCTATAGAAAAATACAGAGGGGTTAGAGCAACCTATTTCCTTTTTCAGCAGAGCATTGAGGGATGCAGAAATGAGATATGATATCATGGAAAAGCATGTTTATGCTTTGGTCAAATCCCTCAAGGCTTTCAAAGTATATGTTTTTCATTCAAATATTGTTTCATATGTCCCTTCAACCTCAGTGAAAGAGATATTGATCTAGCCTAACATAGATGAGAAGAGAAGCAAACGGATTGCTAAAATTCTGGAATTTGACCTTGAAATGAAGCCCACTATATTGGTGAAAGGCCAAGGCTTAGCCAGGTTGTTGGCTGAATCAAATTGCAAAGCCTTGGGGGTTAATTTTATTGAACATAAACTAAGAAAATCAGCAAGCTGAGATTGTTGATAAAGGATCTCATGTCATCCCCAGCTTGGCAGAATGCACTTGGTATAAAGACATCATACATTTTCTACAGAAGTTATGGCCTCTTGATGGATTGGATAAGAACAAGGTGAGAGCTTTGAAACTCAAAGCAATCAAATATTGCCTCATTGATCAGGTTTTGTATTGGAAAGATCCTTTGGGAGTTCTTTTGAGGTGTCTGGATCCACAGGAGGCCCAAAGGGCCATAACTAATTTTCATGAAAGCTTATGTGGGGGCCATCATTTTTGGAGGACCACAGCTTATAAGATCCTCAGAGCTAGGTATTTCTAACCTAGCCTTTTTACTTATGTTTGTGCAAAAATTAGATCTTGTGTCAAATGCCAAAATTTTTCTGGAAAGCAGCAGCTCAAATATTTGTCTTTGAAACCTGTGGTGGTTTTTGGACCTTTTCAACAGTGGGGTCTTGCCTTCATCGGGGAAATCCACACAACCTCAAGTGGTCATTACAGATGGATTCAGACTGCCACTGATTATTTCACCAAGTGGATAGAATCCATTCCTACAAGGATTTCCTCCCATAAGGTATTCGTTAGCTTCCTTGAAGATATCATGTCCAGATTTGGTTGTCCAAGCAGGATCGTTGCCGACAATGTTGTCTCCTTCAAACTTGAACCATTGATCAAGTTATGTGAACAATATGGTATCGCATTAATCCATTCTACTCCTTACTACCCCCAAGGAAATGGTTTGGCAGAGTCCTCTAATAAGAGCCTCATAAAGATCATCAAGAAATTGTTAGAAGACAATAAGAAAGCATGGGACTCAAAGCTAAAATTTTCCTTATGGGTTGATAGAGTTACAACAAAGAGGTCACTTGGTGTTTCCTCTTTTCAGCTTGTGTATGGGGTTGAGGTTATCTTTCCTACTCAGCTTGTCTTTCCTGTGGCAAAATTCCTCCAGGACTACCAAGGAGAACCTGATGATATGTTCAAGAGGATACAACAGTTGGTAGAAGTACAGTAGACTAGAGAGAAGCTACTTGGAAAAGCATAGGACCATCAACAGAAGATCAAGCAAGTTTTTGACAAGAAGGTAAGAAAAGAATATTTCCAACTGGGAGATCTAGTGCTCAAGTGGGATGCACCCAAGAAAGACAAAGGCAAGCATGGTAAATTCAAAGCCTTGTGGATTGGTCCATTCAATATTTCTACGGTATTTTCAAATAACACTTATAAATTGTAGAACTTGGAGGATTTCGAAGTTTTTGGTGGCCCTGTCAATGGGCACTTTCTAAAAAAATATTTTTCTTAAGCCATGATTGGCTTTCCATTCATTGTAAATATCACTTTTCCTTTTTATTGTTGTTTAAATAAGTGACCCCATAGACCTAGGATAAGATACTGAAGTTGCTTGTTCTTGACAACTCACAGGGAGCGTGCCATCCCCTATGGAGCCAATGTTATCACATGGAGCTTTCATGGGTCGTATGTAGTTTTTGCAGGCTGGCCAAGTCCATTGTTTTCATAGAGAAAAACCATGAGCGAAATGCATCATTTAGAGTCGTCCATTTCGAGCTTGAAATACAAACAGGCAGGCTCGATTTTCAACAACGGAGATCTTATGTATAGTTCATATCAATCGTTATAACGAGAAAAAAATAAGTCACAGCCGCCTGATCTCATTGAAGAGAGATTGACGGTGGGGAGGAATTGCGGGGATCAGAAAGAAAATTAAAGTTCCTGCAAGTTGTGAGACTACAATCGCTCAGGATCGTTGATATTGCGAGATCAATAGATCAATGATGCATATCGATCACAATATGAACGAGCATCTTCGCATTGCGGGGATCAGGGAGGAAATTAAATTTTGTGCAAGTGGTGAGCCTGCAATCGCCCGGGGCCGTTGATCTTCAAGCAAGGGACACGTGTCCAACGATCTCGCACTCCATGAGGAAGCAGGGTGAGATCGGAAGAGCGTCGTGTAGGGAAAGAGTGTAGATCTCGGTGGTCGCCGTATCATTAA
>CBVK0100352105.1:0-21526 GCA_900067695.1 Picea abies
TAGAGGGGGAATGAGTGTGGTAGAGATGGGTTGTTAGGTTTAGGGGGGTGAGGGAGGAATAAGGGGCATGAACCCAATAAGGTGAGTGAACTTGATGAGGAGAGATAAGGAGGGTGAGGAGAAATTGAAAATTAAACTAAGTCATGTGAATCTGTCAGTCGGGTGTGTGAGGGAGGTGAGGGAGGAGAGATAAGGAGGGGCTATCATAGGTGTGAGGTGAACCCACGAAGGAGTGAAGTGAGGGAAAATCAAAGAAAAATCTAAATATGGGAAGAAAATGTAGTAAAGGAAAAATATATGGAGAGATAAGGAGATTAAGAAAAATTCTAAGTGTGGAAGAGTAAGAGAGGAGAAGAAGATGTGTGACATGTAAAGAAAATTCAAGTGTTGAATGAATGTAATCCAAGAGATTCTTGATGTGTTCTAAGAGATGAAAAAGAGATTCCCAAGAGATGAATGGTTCCAATAGTTCAGTTCCAAGAAAATACGCAGTTCCAAGAAATTGGACATGGTTCCAAGACAAAATTCAAAGAAATGGTGTGGTTCCATGACAATGATCATGGTTCCAAGAATTCTTAGTTCCAGGAAAAATTATCTTTGCTGCATATTGAGGAATCACTCTTTTTCTGGTTAGAGGAAAACCTGGATATCTTGAGCATACAGACTCGAATTTTGAATCCATGAATTACGTGATGCAACTGAGACTGTGGGATACACCATAAACTTATAATAGTTCGGAATTTTCTTCTTCCGATATCAATTTTTTTATCATTCTCGAAGTGGGAAAATAGAGGTGACCAATTTTTTGATCAACATGAATCTTGGCCAACATCTCTTTGAGTTGGTGGATAATACACTTGTGATCCAAACCTCTATTGTTTGGTAAGCTATATCTTTGATTTGTAATTTCTCTGGTATGTATTTAGGAAGCAGGTGAGGGGGACCTGAGCTACCAAAAAACTTGATATAATCATAATGTTTCCAAATAAACCAATCCCCAATTTATTTAATGGCCTACATGTCTTTTGTGGATATTCTCAGGGGGTTCTATTTATAAACACGAGCATACATGGGTACTAATAAATGCTCACAAATTTCATATATATGTTTCTTATAACTATCCTCCCATAATTGGAAACAATAAAAATGAATAGGGAATAAATTAGGGTCCCATTCCCATCCCATCCTAGGAAAATGAGTTGTAGCACACATAACATCAATTAAATAAGCTGACATGTTAAAACCTGAGGTCTTCAATGTCAGAGACTTCCTTGTTGTTTCGAAGATATTGATTGACAACAACCGAGCCCAATTGAAGACACATCCATTCTCTTCTATGTAGTGATCCATATGAGTCCATTCCCTCTTGAAATGTATGTTATTCTCCTCACCGTACAACATGCATATCATGGTAGAAAGAAGCCTATAGGGTTCCTTCATATTGTGTGTCAAAAACACTTTGATTCCATTTGGTGGGATACCTGCTCCTTCCTGCCACCATTCATGAATCACTTATTCTATGTCTTCATGTTCATTTTTGAATTTATCCATCAATTCTGCATTCATAGGCCATATCAGCATAGGAAAATTATATTGGATGTGAATGTCCTTTGTCCTTAGTGATGCTACAAGTTGTTTTCTTTCATTAAGTATGGTGTAAACATCCTTATACAAATGGGAAAATACCCACTTCCTTGCATCAATATATGGCATGAGACCCAGTTTGGCCGCTATAGTGTACAATCCACTTGTCCACATGTTTTGATAGACATTTAAGTCATCCTCTGGAAAAAACTCTTCTTTCAAAAACATATTGTACATTTGTCTCCAGGTTAGGAAGACATCCAAACCATCGTGGTAGTGGGTGTTGGGCTCTAAAGATGTCTAAAAACAACCTTAGTTTAAAATTAATTTATCAACCTGAGGATTCATCTTTTATCTCAAGAATATCAACAAAATCTATGCAGATAGCTTGTAGAGGCTAAAATCACATAGTTAAAGAAAACTTGAGTTTATCCACAATCAAGTTCCTCAAATGTTCATGAAAGATTCTAAGACTAAGATCTTACTTAACATAATTGAAATCTAATTACTAACATGCTGTGAATGAAAGGGAACTGACTAATTTGTTGAATTCATTTAACTAAGAAGCAATGATTGAATCTAAGTAAAGACTTGCATAATTAACTATTAACTATGAATCAAATTGTTGGAAAGGAAATAGCGAATTACTCTATCCTATGGAAAGAAATGACAATGTATAATCTAATCAAAAGGAACAACAATTGTAACTTTAACTGAAAGGTACGACAATTGTAACTTAATTGAAGGGAACAAAAATTGCAAATCTAAGTAAAAGGAACAACGCGTATGGAAATGTGAGGAACTGTCAAGCAACAAACTACAGTAATGGAAGTTGGAACAACAATCACTAACACTCGAGAGAAATGTCTATCTTCTGTACGCAAACAACATAAAATCATTAACACACTTATGTATTCATCTTAACTATTATAAAAGAGAATTGAGTCATGAAATAGAAAGAAAATTGATATAATTACAGCTTGAGACAATAGCTCCTTTAGATTGGGCCCTTGGTCCTCAGAAGAACTGCTACTAGAAACTCAATATGTAGAAATGGTGAAAACGATCAAAGCTTTTATTGATTTCATAGCTGGTACGACATTCTCAAAAACTTCTTGCGCAGAGTAATTCTGAGTTCCAAATACTTGAATGCAATTCTTAGATTATCCCTTCAGGATCTATTACCCTCTATATATACAATAATCTAAGTAAATTAAGCCATCCTGAAGATTGAGATATCCTCAGGATTGCTTTACTATTATAAAGTTACAATATAGAAACTCAATAATCTTCAAAACTGATTTGCGTCAAAAGTCCTCAACCTCCAATAGCTTGAGTATCTTCAAGATCTCCTTTTCTATTTCGATTTTGACAATATTTACCCAAATCTATAATAGAATCAAACAATTCCAATTATATTTTAGAATCTATTTAATATAACTTCAATAATATCACTAGAAGACATATTAATCATTTTCTATCCAATTTATTCCTAATTAATAGAAAAGTCAATCAATATTATATCATGAACTGTGGAAATAAGGAGGATATTTGTACCTTTTCCATAACCCAACATACCCTCCAGCTTACCTTCTGTCATGTCCTCATGCAAGCTGAGATATTACATGTAAAGTGATGATGTTGTAAGGAGGGTGTTGGAGCCGCCTTTGTTTTGTTCACTTCGCGCAATTTTCAACTTTCATATTTAAGTTTTAAAATTTGTGTTTCTTTTCCCTTTCCTTTCGAAGTCATAAAACTCTGAAAAAACTTTTGTTGCCTGAATAAATGATGCTTTGTCACTTACAAAGGATCCATTTTTCGCGAGTTTTTTTTTTTGTCCTTAGGAGTTTTCAAAAGTTTTGCGTTCTCGCAAGTCGAACACCTTATTTCTTGAATTCACAAATTCTGAGTCGCGAGAATACGAACTCGGTTCTAATTTTCCGCCAAGGCAAGAATAATACATGACCTAAAACCCTTGATTAGGCATTGTCGGGGTTTCGCGCCTCAGCATTTCTCGACTCTAAATTGTTGTTTTCTCAACCCCGAGAGCCGAGAACATGATAATGTTCGATTAACCATAGTCAAGAACTAGGAATGAAGAACTAACCATAGTTAAACTCGGTTCTTGGCACATCGCCTCTCGGCTCTTTCTTTCATAAAATTGAAGTGCTCAAGATTCCGATACATGAAATTACGACATAATTATGTCGAGCCTTAATTATTGCCGCATCGCAATATCGTGACTCGGCGTATCAATCTCCTAAGATTTTGCCTTCAGGCTCCCGATTCACAATCTGGCGATTGAGTTAATCATGTCATTAAGGATCCGCCGCATTAAAACTATGGTTAATTAATGATAAGATCGGAACTCGCGGTCTCGCGAGTTACAAAATCAAAACGTTAAAGGGAAATTCATGAGATGACGAAAAGCGAGGAAAGCTATAAGTCATTAAAATTGGAAACTTTTTAAAAAATCAAACGGATTACGTCCCGTGCTTCAAGGTTGGCACACTCTACGAGGTGTTCGTTCATTTACTCTCCATAAGTAGAGTACCTGTCAAGCCGTCCAATATTCATTACATTGATGAGAAATTAGGGTAAATCCACGATGAAAATAAGATCGGATTTTTTCAATTAATCTGGTTTTACTTGCGATTTGACAGACTGATGACAAGGTACAGGGTTTTCAAAATATATACGAAACTTTGTTTTATTCGTTAAAAAGAAAACATTTCTTATCAAGCGTATAGAGCAAGATTTCCTCCGAGTAAACTAGTCTCTGTATGTATACGCAGGTTTATCACAGAAGAACGAAAAAACCAGCTTCAGCTATGGCACCCAGGAGAGGAACTAAAGCAAATGACGAAGTCGCCGCACAGGGTTCAGACAGCGTCGCGGATACTTCACCTCGGACAGACGGCTCAGTGTCTACCTGGTCTTCTATTACAAATGTCCTGCAATCAGAGTTAGTGAACTGTTCAGATTCTGATGACTATAACTATGATATTGTGAAGGATGACATGAACACTAGATACAAGACAATTGTTCAGTCAAAAATGCACTTGGTGGCAACCAGACCTCGGTTGCTCCCATATTACGATATGATCCGATGGGCATTGGATCATGTCAACCTGCCTTCCAGAACTATTCTGAATGACAGACAGGCCAGGATTGGAACTTTTAGACCCGAGCATATCCAGGCTATGTACAAGCTTCCAACAACCTCCGAATACGTATTGGGCAAAGAGTTCTTCGCAGAATTCAAAGAGAAGGAATGCACACAATATGACAAGACTTTTCCAGGCTTGATAAAGGATTGGGTATCTCGTTCGGCCACATTCAGGGTGAACAACGAAGGTGTGTATTCGATTTCTTCGTTGGAACCAAACTACAAGTATGTGGCCATGATGACTTGTCGGCTTTTCGGAGCGGAGGACACCGCTCATTTTCTCGTCCAATGGGTACCCCTCATTTTTCGGGTAGCCGAGGGTTGCACATTCGATTGGGCCAAAATACTTTCTGATAATTTGTTCAACAGCATCACCGAGTACCAGGAGCAGAAGGCAGCCGGGAAGCCGTCCAAATTCTACATGTCCACGTACATCATGGACGCAATATGCGCCCTGATGCCTTTTCCGTTGATGAAATGGGCTTGGAGTCTATCCGAAGCAAAGGCTGTGCATGAATACCACGATAAACTGTGGGAGAATCATGCGAATGAGTTTATTTATTAAATTTTTAATTGGGTGGTGGTACCACTGCATGTCGCTATTTTTGGTCTTTTGTCACCCCGCATTTCGGATGGCATTGTTGCGAATCTAAGTCAGATCGCAGACTGGTATGTGGAGGAAGAGTTCTCTTATTTAAGAGTATTTGGAGCTACTGTTCCTCCCATGGCGCTCCCACAATTTATCCCCGATAAACTGGCATGTCGTGAAATTGCTCGGCAGACAGTGATCGGCGGCGTGAGCAAAGAACTAAAAGCATTAGCAAAGAAGGTATGGCCGTCTTTTCCTATCCGGCTTAATTCATATTCCCTGCTTGATTTCGGACATGCTAAGGCTGAGGCTGCAGCTTTAGAAGGCTTGAATTTAGCCTATATTGAATATAAAAGGCATGATCTGTAGAGGATCGTAAGTACTCATTTAGGAAATTGTGGCTTAAAGAGGTTCAAACACGAATCCTCGCCTTCGGATGATGTTTTCCTAGGCGCCAGATCCTATTCAGAAGTGCAATACCGAATCAGAGCCTTAGCGGCCGAAGACAGGGCTTCTGTCTTAAAATTCCAAGCAAACAGGAAGCGATGTCTACCCGTGGTACTGGGGGGTTTGGGACTTCCTAAAGATAGACAAAAGGAAGCCGAAGTTGCTGAAGGGAAAACCTCTAAATCCGAAAAACGTCAGGGAGGAGAAAAAGAGAAGAGTCCCGAAAGGAAGAAAACCCCCGAACAGGAGGAAAATCAAGATAAAGGGGAGAACCATGAGCAGGGGGAAAACCCCAAAACAGAAAAGGAAAATACTGGTCCTCCTAAGGAGCAGAATCCAGAGGTGGAAATAAAGGACACAAACCCACCGGAAACTCAGAATCCGGAGACGGGAACAAAGACCTCCGATCCCCCGAAAACACAGGACCCACTTAGCACACCGGGGAAGAGTGCCAAGCAGATCGGGCAACCCATCACCTCTGTAACACCATTGCAGTCAGCACAGGGAAGCGTTAGCGAAGGATGGATATTTGGTGAGGAGATGACGCCTATAAGGGCAGAGGAACTCCCTCCGAATGAATTCTTTTTTGACAAAAAGAGGAAAGCTGTAGTAAAACGAGAATTTTATCAAGAAGGAGAATCCACAGCTAAGAGATTCAAGGTGTTGACCGATGGAGGAAACAAAAAGAAGGATGAATTTGCCACTGAAATTGCAGGAACGCTGGGAGAATATGCAACAACAAATCAGTTCGGGGTTGAAATGTTAAAGAGGCAGCTCAGAGCGAAAAATCGCCTGATCAAGACTCTTGAAGCTCGGATAGCTTCAGCTACCGAAGACGCTAAAAGTCAGGCAAGTGGAGCGATAGAGCTGGCCCAATTGGCCGATAGAAAATAAATCGAGTTCCTCAAGACCAAGCTGGAGAAGGCAGATTCAGTCATCCGAGATGGTCGGGTAGAGTTCGACCACCAGAGGGATACAATCACACAATTACAGGCTCAATTAGAGGTCACAGAAAGCAAGTTGATTGACGTCGAGATTGCCAAATCTTGAGCAATCGACATTCAGAGCAGGGTTTCTTCTGCTCAACAAAGCCTACTAAATAAAATCGAGGAGTTTCAAAAAGATTGCTTGTTGATGAATCAGATTTCTGAGAACCTTGTTGTCAAGGAAAGAAATGCAGAAGCTGCTCGGGTCGTCTTCCAGGAAGCAGTGCTAGCTACCCATAACCGGTTTTTGACGGGAATCCCTGGGCTTTCCATTGCCGAACAGACAAGGGGTAATATTTTGTTAAAGGGTTGGGAGCATGATATTGCTTTAGGCAAGGAGCAGGCACAAAAAGTGATGAATTCACTCGAAGAAACCTTCAAAAACATAAACGCTAAACTATTAGGGATGGAGAATGGAGGAGACACAGAAACACTGAGGCAAATAAATATGGAGCGGATCTCCCTTGACATAAAGGAGAAAAATGAGAGAGATTTGGTGGAAATCTCTAAAATGGATAGAGCAGGGATGGCTCAAATTGATGAACATCTAATTCGACCCAGCACTTAACTCGGCGCCCTTAATATTTTCAATACATACATGGGAAATCAACTTCCGCAATTAGCCCGTGACTGCTATTCGGCTGAAGCCAGTTGTCAGGCAGAACCGTCACAGCTCATATCTCAATTCCTGGACAAATGTAGGATATGCACCGAGTCTATGAAGAGACAAGCACCTGGCGCCCTTTGAAAACGGAGTTGAAGAGATGGAGCGGTTTCACTCCCAACAGCTGCCAAACGGAACCGCCACAACTTGTATCTAATTTTTGGGACAAGTGTGTCATATGCACCGACTCGTGTAAAGCGACGCCAAGTCATCCTTTTGTATAAATAGAACAGAGAAAGAAAAACACAAGGCTGGACTTTTTGGTACCCATTGTAACAGAATTCTCTCGTAAAGAAAGTTAATACAAAGCAAATCCAAGATTCTCGATTCTGTCCCGACTGTATCTCAAGTTTGTTTTGTCATGTTCATTGTTTCTTTTCATTTTTCTCTACATAATTAGTTTGTATTATGTTCATTGTTTCCTTTCATTTTTCTCTACATAATTAGTTTGTATTATGTTCATTGTTTCTTTTCATTTTGCTCTACATAATTGAGAGGTATCACTATAACTTAGTGCAACTACTACTATAGTGAAGCAAGTTCATATTACTGGTAATTGTCCCTTGTCTTTCCTCTGCACCGGCTATTAGCAGGTGTAAGACCAAGCTATAGTTATAGGATTGTGTGTTTACTTGCACCTTGTCAATGATGTTCATGTCAATTTCTTCTTCCATGCATACATGAGTTTTTACTGATAATTTTTTTTATGTTACTTACAACTAGATATTCTTCGTTCATTTCACACCTTTTACGAAAAATCATACAGTTACAGGAAAGGGCCTTTCGTTTGTAGTCCTATTTCGTTCTTTACACGAAGTTTCCTCTTATGTTCGACCGAATTGAACCAGCCATTAAAATCTCTCGTTAAATCATTTCCATAATCTAACTGTTCCTCAATGACTATACCCAGGGTAATTCAACCTAATATTCAACTCGGGATATCATATCAAACTAATATCGCGTTAAATCTTTTCAGTACGACCCTTAGAACTGCTAATACCCAGGAAGAATTAGAACGTTCATGGGCGGCCATTGAACAAGATATCGCAACCCAGGAACAGTTGGAAGCCAGACAGCGCGAACGCAGGAATCCTCATTAGCTTCCCACACCGAAGGTTAATGAAGTCCTTTATCAACCATTACCATACTTTCGGATGCCTTGACACTGTACTTTAAGACTTAGTATAGACTTGGGAACAACAGAGGGAAAGTTGGTTCACCAGGTCTCTTGAACCCATTACTTCTTTTGAGCTCTACAAAAGCAACATCCTCCCTCTTCTTATTAATTTGATAATCCTTTTGGTAACTTTATGGAGGAAACCAGATGATAGGAGGATTATACCTGCACCCAATCCAAGCAGGTCCTTCCTCCTGGAGTAGTCTAGAATACCTTTCCATTTTGAAGGTAGCTGCAAATAAATTCATGTACCCAAAGGGTTCCCTACTTTTTACTTCATTGGAGGATGCATCCCGTCTCACCTTAGAAGCAATAAGATCTTCTTCCTTGAGTTCTCTAAAATATATGATGCCTAAATAGATTACCTGTCTATGAATGGGGGATAAATATTCTATGTCCGCTTCCCTTTTCATAAAGGTTCTATGCCGCATAATGGCTGGAAAGGACTTTGGGGGATCTCCTATGACCTAGAGGTCCAACCCAGTTTCCCTCTTTATGGAGGTTTTGTGAGATTTTCCCCACCTAACTTGGTTTTTAGTAAAGGAAAAGAATGCTTGAAATTGTATATCCTCAATAAAGGGACTAGGATTATCTTCTATGTCATTTTCCAAGATAAAGTTATGAAAATACAACTCGCACAGAAACTATTGGACTTTCTCTTCCTGCTCTCTAAAACATGCAAAACAATCCGGGATAATGGTGAATGTAATTGATTTACCTGCTCTGATGGATTTGACCCTCAAAAAAAGGTAACGTTCCAGTAAAAATAGGGTATAATTGGTGGCTAGAGCTCTGCAGTTGATTGCATCAGTGTAGACATCACAAATGTCTTTGATTTGCTCCAAAGATTTTTCCAATTGGTTTTGTACCTTCTTCACCTTCCCTTGGGTTCTAGTGAGCTCAGCATAAGTCTCACTTTTTGTTGTTGATATGTTCTTCAGTTGTTTAAAAACCTTTTGATGTTCAACCATAGTGACCATCTCCTCTCTGGGTTGAGCCAATTCTTGCTGGGCTTGTGTAAGCTTTGCTTTTAGCTTATCAATGATGGCATTCTATTCTTGAGATTGAGATTATTGATATTCCTCCATACCATCCATCTCATCTCTAGATTTTGTTAATGTTTGTTGGGCTTGTATAAGCTCTACTTCCATTTTATCAACGATAACACTCTGTTCCTGAGACTGAGATGCCTGATGTTCTGCCATAGTCATCAATTCATTTCTATTTCGAATCAGGCTTGTTGGGACTACATCAATTCTTCTTCCAATCTCCTAATGGTGGCATGTTTCTCAAGGGATTGAGGTATTTATTTTGAGACTAGGGTATCTGTCTGTGCTTCAACATCAATTGTTTCTAAAGGAATTGCTTCCACATTCTGAGCTACTTCATCTTCCACCGTTGTTTCTTCAGGGTCTGTCTATGTCCCCACAAAGTTTGTAGTGACTATACTTTTAGGAAGAGGGTTTATTCCTTTCACTCTGGGTCTTTTGGTTTTCTTTCTTTTGTGGGCCTTATCTACTTATTCTATCTGCTTCCTTAATTCCTTAATAATTTCCTTGAGTTTTCCAACCTTTTGCTTTAATACTTCAACCTTTTTAGCCTTTCTCTTTAAAAACTTGTTCTCCTTTTTCAACCTTCTAATTTTTCTATGGATTTTTCCTGCTCTCTGTTTGTGAGGGGTCTCAAGTTATTCTTCATTCTGTTCAGCAGGTGTTTGTGCCTCTGTTCCTTCCAAGTGATCTGTCTGCTCAAGAAAGATTCTTGCCTTAGGATGAAGTTCTTCTTGTGTTGTGTCCTCTGACATTTCAATCTCAGGAAAATATTCAGCAGGTTTTGAAGGAGAGGCTTGTTCTTGGTATTCCCCTGGTTTATATCTGTCAATTGAGGCCCCTAAACTCCCTAAAACCTGAGCTATTTCTACCTCATAGCTTTTCAAAAAAATTTATGTCCTGTGTTCCAATGCTGGCTGGGTGTCTTCTTGACTATTTCCTTGTGAAGTATGTCTTGTCTGCTCAATTTCCTGAACATTGTCCTGTAAGGATTTCTCTGTAATGTCCTAAATTTCTACAAGTTGTTTTGTTGTGTCCTAGGTTTCTTCAAGGTTTCATGTTCGTCTGCTTCTCCTCTTTCTCTCAATGGGGGATTTAGGAGTAGCCATTGCTCTTTTCCTCTTTCTTGTTAGTGCCCCTTTTTGTGAGGTTTGAGCCTCTGTTTGTGAGGTCTGAGCCTATGTCTGTGAGGTCCGGGCCTCTATATTTTGGATGGGGTCAGTCTCAACTCTGGGTTGAGGAGGTGGAACTTCTATTTAGGTAGTGACCTCTCCTTCCTATCTTTCTTCAATTTCCTGTGGTGGGTCCTCATGGTATAATTCAGGTTGTTCCAATTGCAGAGGTCTATTGGCCTCAACAAGATCACCCTAGGTTAATTGAGTTTGACTTAGGGCATTATTTACTATCAGTTTAACTAATCCATGGTGGCTAATGATAGTAACAAAATCCTTGGATTTTCGTGTTCTTAAAGCAACCTCATGTAACATGGAATTTAGAAAAATAGGTAGATTGATTACTAACCTTTTTTTGAGTGCCGCTAGAAGTTTGAGGTGGCGTGATCGAATTACATTGTATCATCCATCAAAGGTGATGTACCTATGAATTACCCCTGCCAGTTCTTTCCATGGTTCACTGAGGGTGCTAGGGTTACGTCCTTTTCCCTTTTTATCCAATTCCTCTCCAGGGTCTACAAAGGATTCTACATCTTCTTTGAGTGCTGTATATTTTCCTGTCCATTGAATGCCTGAGTTAGGGAGACCTGTAATCTCTACTACGATTTCTAGAGTAACTGGAATTCGTATATCTTGAACCATGGATATTTCTCCCTGCAAATTCTGAAAGAGTTCAAGCGTGATGTTCGTATCATATCCTTGCAGTCGATCGAGGTACTCCATCCAACCCAGACGGTGTAGAATTTCTGTAGCCTACTTAGTTACATGTAGTAATGTTGGTTCCTTGCAAACACTTCGGCCACCCATCGTTCTGTGAAAAAATGAGAACGACTATCCTTCCTGCTTGCAGATTTGGTTAGACCAACTTGGAAGAAATATTACCAAATATAGAAAAATATATCAGAGAATGACGAGTGTATAGAAATGTGATTTTTCCATTTATTACAATCATTACAATCTTATTGGAAAATGTACCGAACGTCCACTCCCCTCATTATTGTAGAGGTCGACCTCGATCGTTAGCATAGGTGAAAGTAATGAGTGTAGGTATTTCTGGTGAGAGGTAATAATTGCACTACCACCACCGATGGGAACCAATCATGTATAATTAAAAAAAAAAAACATATTAATGGTAATCATTAAGAGATAGTCCTTTTTTCATTGGAAATTCAAATTTATTATGCATATACTCAAAAAAATGTTTTAAGGATAATTAAGCCGAATACATTAAATCTGTTTATTAAAAATATTCCACATATAATAATGTTGTTACTTTTCCCATGCTGAAATGATAGCCTTGTTATTTGAGTAAAGGAAATCTAGAGACACACAAAAACTTGGTTTTTAAGGTAAACTTCCATACCACAGGCAGAGCCACTGCTACCAGCAGGCATCCATAGCCTCGACAGGGTTTCTTTTTAACCCATAGATGAGCCCGTATCCTTAATAAATATTTGAATCATATTTTTCCAAAGAGACCACTATCCTAGTTTGGTAGCTAGATGATGATATTGCCACTCACTAGATTGTAACTTAAGTGAACAAGCCAGCTTGTGATGAGACCCCTTGTCCTTTGACAAAAATGTCAAAGGCCATTTCCCTGGTGTTTTAGCCATAGTAGGAATGTCACTTAACTTATTATCCAATGATTGTGGTAGGTTGGCTCGTGATGAAACCCCCTATTCTCCGTGGGAGAAGTTTTATATTTATATTTATTTGTTTTTATATTTTTTCTTTTCTCATTATTCATTTTTTTTTTTTTAGAAATTTATTAAGGGAGGCTCATCTACTCCTTAAGAGTAAGGGATGGCATAAAGAAGTGTAAAGATGCCAAGAAAAAGTGTGCTTAAGACTCATTATTATAATATGAGGTTGGATTATCATTCAAGTATATTTGTATGTATATAGGGAAAGGAAACAAATTATGGTGGTTACTGGTTATGAACAAGTTTTAAGATATTTTAAAGAAATTAATCCAAAAACAATTTGATAAGGTATGAGAGATAGTCCAAAAAATAATGACAGATCATTGCAATGATAATTAGAAATGATGCTAGTGAAAATTATTTAGTGAAAGTCGTACCCCAAAGGAATGGCTAGTATTTTAACAACAATGAAGGAAAGGAAGGACAATAAGGAAGAATGCAGAAGGAACGACAACGATACTCAAAGGAACAACAATCTCACGAAGGGAACAAAAGTTGTTCCATTCAAATGAACAACAACGGTACTTAAGGGAACAACAATTGCATGAATGGAATGACAGTTGTTAATTTTTAACCATCTGAATAGGTAATTTTGGAAACTGCCCATGGAAATATATTTTTGTTGAATCTAAGGCTAATTAGTCATGAACTAAATTCATTCAATTATTATGGGTCAGTTTATTTCAGAAGGTTTGTTGATGTCATGATTTCATTAGAGTTACCCGATTACTATTGTGGAGCATGACATATTCATTTTCTTGTGAAATACATGGTCTGCGTGATAAGATAAAGAAAGAGTGCAGAACAAAAAAGAGTGCTAATTGTGTTATCCTCCCTAATTCTTATTTTCTCAAGTGACTTTCATAAATTGGAAAAGAAAGAAAAAATAATAACTCAATTAGATCTAAAAAAACTATATACAATATGTATAGTGTAAAAAAATTCATCATTTATGGAGTTGGAGTGGTTGGGTTACCTTCCCAGCTAACCAAAATTTGAACGGTAGGGTCCTTACTTACTTCTTGGTAGAAAGATTCTTTTGAAGGCGGTTGATGGTAAAGTTGTATCCAGTGTCCATTGATCAGAAATGGATACAGACCCGTCGATGGTACTTAAAATGACCATGCCATTATCATGGAATTCATTAATTTCATATGGTCCTAGCCCGTGTCTGTAATTTTCCCGAAAAATCCTGAAATCTGGAATCATAGAGAAGTGCCCAATCACCTTTATTGAATGATTTCTTCTTGATATGTTTGTCATTCCAGATCGCTCTTTGTTGTTGAATAACAGTTGTGTGCTCCACAATAGTTATGTGTGCTTCATCCAAATCATTGAGTCACTGAAGGCACTGTTTATGTGCTTCTGTTAGATCCAGTCCAATTTCCTAGGCCATCCTTAGGGTATTTATCTCAAACTCGATTGGAAGATGGGTTCTTTACCATAGAATAGGTGATAAGGAGAGTAGCCATTGGTGTTACACAATGTTTTGCAATAATCCCATAAGGCATTCAGGAGCTCAGTATCCCAATTCTATCGGTTTGTTGAGAAAATCTTTGTCAGGATTACCTCCAGGACCTTATTTGTGCTTTCTACTTGCCTATTTGCCCATGGGTGGTATGGAGAAGTAACCCTGTGATTAATATGGTAATTGTATAGGGTGGTGATAATTCTATGAGCTATAAATTGTGACCCCCCATCAGTAATTACCTCCCTGGGTAGTCCATAGTGTACAAATAATTTAAAAATAAATTTGATGACTACTTCTTTTGTTGCATTTGGTAAGGCTTCTTCCTCCACCCATTTGGTCATGTAGTCCATTGCAACTAGAATATAGGCCTTCTGATTTGAATTTGGGTTGAAGGGGCCAATGAAGTCTAGTGTCCATCTCTCAAATGGTTCTGTGACTACTTGTGATTTCAAAAGAATTTTATTAGCGTGACCTGGTTTTCCCATCCATTGACAATTGTCGCAGGTCTGAATGTATTTCTTTGCATCTCTGAATATTGAGGGCCAGTAGTATCCCATATGTAAAATTTTGTGTCCAGTCTTATGGTCTGCAAAGTGCCCACCACAAGGCTCGTCATGTCCTACTTTTAGTATGTCATATATTTCGTCCTCTCGTACGCATCTACGGATATGGAGATCAGCTCATGTGTGGAAGAGATATCCACCGATCCAAGTGAATCATGCGCTATGCTAGACAATTAGTTTTCTTTCCCTTGATGATAAATGTGCTGGTAATTTTCCCACTGCCAGATAATTTTCCACATCAACATACCAAGGTGGCTTTGTGGTGATGACAAACAGATGCTCATTTGGAAATTGGTCTTCAACTGTTAAGGAGTCATCTGTTTTGGGTATGCAAGACAGGAAGTTTGCGACAAGATTTTCTCTCCTGGGTCGATCTTTGATGGTGATGTCAAATTATTGCAATAATAATAAGCACCGAGTGACCCATCCATTAGTAATTGGTTTATTATCTATGTATCTAATAACAGAATGATCAGTATATAGAATAACTGGATAGCCTGTTATATAATGACGAAATTTTTTGATGCCGTGTATAACAACTAAAAATTCTTTTTCTGTTACTGTATAATTAAGTTCAGCTAGAGTAAGATTCTTGTTAATGAAATAAATAGCGTAGGGTTTCTTGTATTCTTCCTGTCCAAGGACCACACCTATGGAAATATCTGATGCATCGGTGGAGATGTGAAATGGTATTTTCCAATTTGGTCCCCTCAACACTGGTGTTGTCGAGACTAGCTTCTTGAGTCCTGTAAATTCCACTTCACACTTGTCAAACCACTGAAACTCCACATTACCATTCAAAGCATGTAAAGGTGCAGTGGTTCTTGCAAAATTTTCCATAAATCTGCGATAGTATCCAGAAGCGCCAAGGAAACTACGTACCTTAGTTTGTGTGTGTGGTGTAGGTAGATTAAGGATTACCTCTATTTTTGTTGGATCTACTCTAATTCCATCTGCATAAATATAATTCCCTAGTACCACACCTTTTGTCTTCATCATGTGACATTTTTCATGGCTCAAACATAACCTGGTAGCAATGCATTGTTCTAGTACCTTCTCAAGATTATTCAGTGCTTGGTCGAAGTTGTTGCCATAAGGAGTGAAATCATCCATGTAAACTTCAAGCCATTCATTGATAATATCATTGAATATGCTCAGGATGGCCCTTTGGAATGTGGCTAGAGCATGACATAGTCCAAAGAGAAATACTCTGTATGCAAAGGTACCCCAGGGGTAGGTGAATGTAGTTTTATCTTGATCTTCTGGGGCAATCTGGATCTGATTGTAACCACTAAAACCATCTAGTCAAGAAAATAAATTCTTCCCTGCCAAAGTATCCAAGACCTGATCAATGAAAGGTAAAGGGAAGTGGTCCTTTTGAGTGGCTTTGTTAATTTCCCTATAGTCGATGCAGATTCGCCATTTCCCATTTTTCTTGGGGACGATGAATAATTGGGAGACCCACCGACTATCTGAGATACGGTATATAAAGTCTACATCCAACAAATTTTGTAATTATTCTTTAACAATATCCCTGAGGTGGGGATTCAATCTTCTCTACAATTGTCAGATAGGTCAGACATCTTTCTCAATGTAAATGTGGTGTGTGTAGAGTTGTGGATCTACCTTTCATGTCAGAATACTCCCAGGCAAAAGCTTGCTGGTATTTAGAGAGGAATTGAATCAACTTGTGTTGTTGTTGCTCATCTAAATTGGAATTGATGTTCAGAGACTTCCTTGGTGCGATCTCAATGGATTTGTTGTTATGAACAACGATAGTCGAGATTTGTTGTTCCATTAAATCTTCCAGTGGGTCTCCCTGTGCTTCACAGTCTAGAACAACTTGGAGAATCTGGCATGTGGATTACCCACGGTGGTTGGGCTATTAATAAACCCGCTGATTACATCATCCTCTAGCTGGTTCTTGAGTCTAAGATCTTCTTCCAACGTGATAGGGGCTCGTGAATCCCTTTCTGGATACCGTGGTGGTGGAAATTATAGATATATGAAAGTTGGGCTTGGCTTGGCTAGAGGATATAATATGATATTTTTTTTGACACCTCCTCTATCAATTTTCATATTACCCGTTCAACATCCTATGTACGCATCAACTGTTGCGAGCCATGGTCTGCCAAGTAACAATGGATTCCCTTCGAGTCCACTTCTTGGATTGATGATGAGGAAATCTGTTGGATATTCCCAAGAGTCGACTGAGATTTCTATGTCACGTAGTGTGCCGACTGGTCTAACCACTGATCAATCGACCAATTGTAACATAATGGGGGTGGGTTCAAAGGAGTCAAAACTCAAGGTGTTGTAGGTTTCCATAGTCAGAATATTGATGGTCGCCCCCAAATCAACTAGTGTATTTGGAAAAGAACAACCCTGGATCTAAACTGTTACTATGGGATTCCATGGATCTGCATATTTGTCTGGTTCTTGTCTACCTAGAATTAGATCAGAGAAGGCTCCCACTACATGAACTATTGATGATAAATTTTTAATTTTCCTAACAAGCTTCCTCCCACATAGTTCCTTGATCATTTTTTCATATATTGGAATGTCTTTCAGAGCCTGCAGGAGTGGGATCTTGACATATAAATTCTTGAGTTTCCCTACAATGTCGAAATTAAGATAGATGACCGGTTTTTCTATCATCAATCTTTTGGGGAATGAAGGGGAAGGAGTTGCAACCTTATCAGGAT
The DNA here is from genome assembly GCA_900067695.1 of Picea abies. Taxonomy (NCBI): domain Eukaryota; kingdom Viridiplantae; phylum Streptophyta; class Pinopsida; order Pinales; family Pinaceae; genus Picea; species Picea abies. Next base: position 17,283 of record CBVK0100352105.1, read on the forward strand.
CCTGTGACTCGATTGTGCTTCCCCCCTGCTCGATTTCTTTCATTATTACCATAGTCAAGGGAGTTATTGCTATTTGTTTGTTACTTTCCTTCTCTTGTTCTTGGAAAACATTATTTTCTTCAGGAGATATTATACGCCACGATCTCAATCAGATTTCATTGCATCCTACTCAGTTGGTATCCTATTCCTCATTATCCATAATTTGGATGAGTTGAGATGGTCTATTATTAGGATTTGGGTGGGGTTGGGTTGGTAATTGAGGGTTTTGGGGTAGTTGGAGTGGAGATTGCAACGTGGGTTGGGTTTGATGGGCCATCCCCATGGGTTGATTGTTTATCCCCATGGGGCGCTGCCAATTATGGTTCTAATTTGGGTATTGGGCAGTTGTATTAGGCCACTGCGAAGGGCAGGGCTTGTTATTTGAGTTTCTCCAGGATGAGGTGGGGTATTGTGAGTTAGGCCAGGTGGGACTTGTAGTAGGTTGATTCTGCCAGATTGGATTTGCAGTTGGTTAGTATGGCCAAGTGGGATTTGCAGGTGGGTATTGTTGGGGCTGCCAATTTTGATTAGTAAATGGCTGGTTATGCCATGTATTACTAGAATTCTGTTGCTGATTATACTGTCTAGAAAAGTCTTGGGGTGTATTTGGAGGGAGAGTCTACCATTGGCGACGTTGAGCCATCAAATATAATGGTTATGTTTCCTCTTCTGCTCCTCTAAAGACAAATTTCAGTCCCGACAATGATGGGCATTGCTCCGAGTCATGATCCTTAGCACAAATAGTGCAAACCTGAACCACATCCAAAGGACATTCCCTTGGACCATGCTTTTTTCTACATTTGTGGCAAAATATGGCCAAAGTTTGTTCTACTTCTGCTTTTTTTTTTTGGCCTGCAATACATCCAATTGTGTAGTCAAAGTGCTCAGAATATTTGTTTTGAAATTTTCTAAGATATTACCAACTTTGGCTCGTGTAATGCCCCCGCTGGTAATGTTGCTATTTCTGGTGAGGGAAGTTCACATTCCTGATCTGGTCCGTGTACTTCCTTGTGAGCACCTTATGCACAATAGAATGATGTTATCATAAGTTTCTTGATAAATGTCACCCTTCCCCATTAAATTCAATGTTTCTATCCATTCATCCTTCATACCTTTAAGTAGAGTTTCTTTAAGTACTTCACTTGGTAATGTGCCATAGGGCGATCTCTACAATTTATACTGAAATCTCTCAACATATTCTTTTAATGATTCATTTTCTTTTGTAGTCATTTGAAAGATTTCATCTTTTAGGTCCCTGGTTCTACAATAATCCTAATATTTTTTCAAGAAGGCTTGTTTCATTTCATCCCATGAGTTAATGGTTCCACCTCCTAATCCCATAAACCAACATAGAGTTTCCCCCTTCAAGGTAGAGGGGAACAGTTTTAATTTTTGGGGTTCAGAGGTGTAATCATACCCTCTACATAAGACATCGAATTAGAATAAGAATGCATCTGGGTCTTCTGAAATTAATCCATGGAAGGTTGGCAGGTTCTGTAGGGGGATTGCTTTCATGGGAGCATTGGCAATTAGACAAACTATCAGATATTCCAATGTGGATGTCTAGGGTCGTTGTTGATTTGGTTGTTCCATTTGATCGAAGATGTGCCAAAAATATTCATAAATTTCTTGATCCGAGTGTTCTATTCAAGGTGGTTGATTATTTGATCCTCTAGGGGATTTGATTGCACTCCCTCTATCTGGGATTTCGGGTATGCCTTCTTCTTTTACAAGAGATTCAATATTAGGGGGTGGTGATAGGTCTGCCTTAGAAACCCCGCTGGTTTCTCCTTCTCCTTCCTCCAAGTTATGATATTTTCCCTCATCTAAAGGGTTGAGGGGTGGAAGGTATGTGCTTTGAAAGATTTGCTCAGTCCCTTCAGTTTTTCTATGAATCTCAGCATTGGCCGTAATTGGTGAAAATGTTGCCTAAGGGATTTGGATGGGTCCTTTCCTAGGTCTGACCGAAGCTTGAGATTCAACCTACCGAATGATGTCGTCTATAAAATTACTTCTCCCAAGGAGCACCGAGCCCTGGGATTTGCTAGTTTTTGGTGGGGGTTTTGGTTTTTCAAGATCTTTCTTCTTAGTCATACATAATTCACACAAAAAGAAATTCAAAAAGAAATACCTATATGACCTCTTAAGTGTCAACTAGAGGTAAGCGTTTGCATAAGCATCTTACTTATTGCTTGCGTAGGTTCCTACCTTCCATATTCAATACTTGGTCCTCCAGAGACACAACCTATGCTACCTTTGACATTCTCCTCGGCAATGGCACCAAAATGTTGGTCTCTAAAGATGTCTAAAAACAACCTTAGTTTAACATTATTTATCAACTCGAGGATTCGTCTTTTATATCAAGAATATCAACAAAATCTGCAGATAACTTGTAGAGGCTAAAATTGCATAGTTAAAGCAAACCTAAGTTTGTCCACAATCAAGTTCCTCAAATGTTCATGAAATATTCTAAGACTAAGATCTTACTTAACAACATTGAAATCTAATTACTAACATGCTGTGAATGAAAGGGAACTAACTAATTTGTTGAATTCATTTAAATAAGAAGCAATGATTGAATCTAAGTAAAGACTTGCAGAATTAACTATTAACTATGAATCGAATTGCTGGAAAGGAAATAGCGAATTACTTTATCCTATGGAAAGAAACGACAATTTGTAATCTAATCAAAAGGAACAACAATTGTAAATTTAACTGAAAGGAACATAAATTGTAACTTAATTGAAGGGAAAAACAATTGCGAATCTAAGTAAAAGGAACAACGCGTATGAAAATGCGAGGAACTGTCAAGCAACAAACTACAGTAATGGAAGTTGGAACAATAATCATTAACACTTGAGAGAAAAGTCTATCTTCTGTATGCAAACAACATAAAATCATTAACACACTTCTGCATTCATATTAACTATTATAAAAGGGAATTGAGTCATGAAACAGAAAGCAAACGGATACAATTACAGCTTGAGACAATAGCTCCTTTAGACTGGGCCCTTGGTCCTTAGAAGCACTGCTACTAGAAACTTAGTATGTAGAAATGGCGAAAATGATCAAAGCTTTTATTGATTTCATAGCTGGTACGTTATTCACAAAAATTTCTTGCGCAAAGTAATTATGAGTTCTAAATACTTGAAGGCAATTCTTAGATTATCCCTTTAGGATCTATTACCCTCTATATATACAATAATCTGAGTAAATTAAGCCATCTTGAGGATCGAGAAATCCTCAGGATTTCTTTACTATTATAAAGTTACAATATAGAAACTCAATAATCTTCAAAATTGCTTTGCGCCAAAAGTCCTCAACCTCCAATAGCTTGTGTATCTTCAAGATCTCCTTTGTTATTTTGGTTTTGACAATATTTACCCAAATCTGTAACAGAATCAAACAATTCCAATCATATTTTAGAATCTATTTAATATAACTTCAATAATATCACTAGAAGACATATTAATCATTTTCTATCCAATTTATTCCTAATTAACAGAAAAGTCAATCAAGATTATATCATGAACTATGGGAATAAGGAGGATATTTGTACCTTTTCCATAACCCAATAATGGGTATCTAGTATTATCAGAGTGTCATGATATTTTCCCTTAATCGACAGGTTTTCTATGGCTCCTTGACCTATTTTCCCTAGTTTTTATGAAGGGAGCCTTAGACATCCTACGAGATATGAAAAAATAAAAGTGTGAGAAGATAACAAAAGATATTGTTACAACACTGTATCACATTGTTCGCAAAAATTCTCAACTATGTAGACAAAATCAACAATTTAAATGCTATTCACAATGCTCTAAAAAATAAGAATAACCATGTGATTTCTCCTAAATTAGGTTTTAATTTTCTTAGTTACTTCACACACTCCATATTGAATGCTTCAAGTGAGTCTATTCGGTTAATGACTGGCTATTGTATATCACCATTAACACATTTTGAAATAATCTCTTCGGGACAGAGATTTTTAGAAAGAGGGGTCTCAGAAAGTTGTGTATTTGGAAAATATTTCTTCTGAAAATCCTATTAGAAGTTTGAGTCTTTGGGAAACCAAGATTTCAGAAGGGTGGGGTTTCAGGAAGAGCCTATGACAAATCAAGGTTTCAGAAACATAATGTTAAGCCCTAATATTGGCTCATTACCCCTTAATTGGGGCATATTAGATTAGTAATGTTATTTTATTTATG